>JAOTRH010462683.1:0-28266 GCA_034768845.1 Heliamphora exappendiculata
GATGTAAACAAGGCATGATCAGATTTAAAGTATCCCATTTTTATTATATATTTTAAAGTATATTTGCGTAAAAAAATAATAAAAGTTGTGCAAGACGAGAAAAGAGATTAATCTGTTTAAGGGACATAAATTGATTAATAGACCACAGAAATGACAAAGCCAAAAAAATCTATAATAAAAAATTATATATAATTTTCTAAAGAAGATTTTATAATTTTATTTATTTTAAAAAATAAATTTAATTTAATTTTATAAATAATTACGTGCTTTAGTGTTAATGCCAAAAAAAGACGTGTTTGGTTGTCTGCATGTTGACGTTTCCAACGGTAGGGAAACTTCTACTTCCTCGCTTTATAAAATATCTTCTTTTTTTTTTTCAATATTGGAGTTCATTAGCCGACCGACTTTAAGTTGGTATTTTGGCTTTAAACTAAAAAGAAAAAAACTTGTTTGATAGAGTATAGGATGGCGTTGAAGCAAAATGTATAAATTGGTTTTAAAATTAAAATTTTTGTTACTTAAAATTATTATAGTTTTCAAAATTTTATTTTTAGATAATTTATATTCAATATGGATCTTGTTTAATAAATTTTAATGAGTAAATTTTAAAAATATAATTTTAATAATATATATATATATATATATATATAAAATAAAAGTTATGATATTTTTTAAAAAATATAAAAAAAAATTACTAATGATCTTCAAGTTAAAAAATTAGACTTTTTAAATCTTTTAAATTTTAAATAAAAAGACATAAAATTAATTTTAAACCAACTTTAAGCCCGTTGCCAAACAAGGGCTTGGTCGGCTGTTCTTTGTTCATTAGTTCCTATCATCGTGCACGGCTCAAAAGCCTAAGCTAAACGGTTAAGCCGTGTTGGAGATGAGGACTCATTAGTTGAACCTTTATTTGGGCAAATAAAATCAGTTCTTCGCTTCGTTCGTATAACGAAATAACAAAAAAGAAAAAAATAATTATTTTATTTTTTGCATGCGTGCTTAGTTGTTATCAAAAAATGAGTACTAAGCACTTTTCTTACCAAAAAAAAATTCTCATAAAATAAATCTTGTAAAAAATATAAAATTATTTGTATCACATAAAAGTTAAAAATTAAATTACTTTTGTATCAATTAAACAAAAAATGAAAACTAATTTCATTGTATGTTTTTTTTTTCTTTTTCTTCACTTTATTTCTCTCATGAGTTAGAATCATTTTCTCGTAAAAAACGTAACCATTGCTTTCATTTATATAATTTTTCCTCAATCTTATAAGATTTCAATCCAAGAGATTTCAATAATTAATGTATAGTTTGCCAATATATATAGTGTAGCACTAATGCTATGTATTTAAAAAAATTGTCAAGAATTTTACTCCGAATTCAAAATGATTGGCTCAAATTTACTTGTATATTATGTGAGTCATACTACAAGTAAATTTAAATTATTCAATTTGAATTCGGATTAAATTTTTGTATAACTTTTACAAGTTTATAGTATTGCTGATAGTGTAGAGAGAAAAATTTAAAATTGGCCACTAATCTCTCAAAAGCTCATCTAACACTTCACCTAATCATTGTGAGTTAGATGACGATGTGACAGTACAAAGAGAGTTAACTCTCTCTCTATTTACACTATTATATTAAGGAAACACTCAAGTTGGTAAAATTTTTGTGATATTTTATTTTATTTGTACAAAAATTTCAAAAATAATTTAATATTTTCATCTTTTGTATTATCTTTTAAAACAATTAAAAAAATTAAAAAGATAAATTATAAATTCTTAATTTTTTTCAATTCATGACATAGCGCAGCGCATGAGTATAACTGCTAATATATATATATATATAATGGTTCAATCTCTGTAAACAAATGTATGGTGAGACTAGTTCATGCACATATACTATTCATCTTTCTCTCTCAACTTTTATCTGACTTGGTCATCAAAAGGTCTTTTGTTAGTCATCGATCGAGAGATTTATTTTATAGGTATTCGACAATAGACGAACATGGAGGCTTTATCATCTTTATTTTTGTCAGTCTCTCATTTTCATAATTATGAAAATATGTATATTATTTTCATAATTATGAAAATATGTATATTTTATTAGTCTCTTGAAATTTAGGCCTTGCTCGGTAACTTGATTTAAACTTTAGATTTCTGCATAAAGTTAAATAAACAAAAAAAAATCTGCTCGGACAAAAAAGTGACCTTAAGTTAATATGCAACCTTGTTTGGTCTAAAAAGCCTTACGATTTTTTGGGAGCTTTCTTCGTCTTTTCCAGTTTTTTTTTTGGTTTGAATTTTTTACATTTCCAATTTCTTCTAACAAGAGTAATTTAAAAAATATGTCCATTCGGGCTAAAATTTAAAAAAAAATATACTAAAGATGACAAAAATGTAGAAAGCTAAAAAGCTTGTTAAATTGCATTTTTTTTTATCTTAACATATTTTTGATTATTTTATTTTTACTTTTTAAATTTATTATGACAAGAAAAATTTATAATTCTGACAAGAGTAATCTAAAAAGTGTGTCCATTCGGGTTAAAATAAAAATAAAAAAACCAAAGATGAAAAAAATGTAGAAAGCTAAAAGAGCTTGTTAAGTTGCATTTTTTAAATCTTATTTTAACTTCTTTTTTTATTTTTTTATTTTTATTTTTTAATTTATCATGACAAGAAAAAATTAGAAAGTATACTTATTTAGGTTAATAATGAAAAAGCTTACTAAAAATAAAAAAAATTATATAAAAATTTAAATCAAATGCAGACTAAAAATAATATTATAATTTGACAGTTAAATATTTTGTAACTTAAAAAGAGAAACTAAAAAAATTAATTTTAATTCGAAGAGTCTTAAATGCCCTTTGAGGTCAATTCAAGCTGCGGAGGGAAAATCAGCTGGTAGCAGCCGAAGACTCGAGAGAGATTGTGGGTGTGTGACGTTGCTTTATTATTTATAATAAAAATTATTAGTCTTTGTTAAATTTGTTAGTTTGTAATTAAAATAAAAAATAATTATAAATTATAATAAAAATTATAAATATTTAAAAAAATTATAATTTATTACTAAAATTAATAACAAAAAGCTAATAAGTAATTTAGAAACTCGAAATGAAAAATTGCTAGGTCTAAGGACACGGGATCAAAGTTGCCACTTAGGCCTTTGATTTTTTGTTGAAATTTAAAATTTATTTAAATTTAAATTGAATATAAATATATTTTAAGTTTGTTTATGTTAATGATTTTAGATGGATGATAAGTTAGTATTATTTGTATATCCTTTGTTTCAAGTTTAAGTTATTTTATTTTTTTTTGTTTAAGTTTTAAAATTGCAACAATTTCAATGTTATCTTAAGTCATCGATAAATTTTTAATACAAAATAATACAAAAAAATAAAATAATAAAATTTATGATCACAATATACTTAAATTATAACTTTGTAATCCTAAAATAGTAATTTTATTTTTATCAATTGTAATCAAACAAAAAATATTGAATAAGAAAAATATTTTATTGTTAAAAAATAAATAATATATAAGTTAAAAGTTTGATGTATAAGAGGTACTATATTCTATCCAATTTTTTTATAAATTAAATTTTGTTGAAACATGACTAAAAATATATTTTGTTCATTTAAATTTTTATAATTAATTTTTAAATTTTTTAAAATATAATTGAGGTTCTAAATCGCAAACTCGTTTTAAGCTTCAAAATCGTCAAGAGTGTCCCTAAAATGGGAAAAGTGTTGCATAGTACCATCTCGTGAGAATTTAAAGTTTAATTTTTAAATTTATTTTTATTATTAAATCTGTTCATTACATAAAACTTGTTGAGTTTGTTATTAACATAAAAATTTAGATTAATACAATACATGTATCTAAGTGATCGAATTATATTTGTTTAATAATTTTTTTTTAAAATTATATTTTTATTTATTTGTTTATTAAATAATATTATTCGATTACTTAGTTACAAATATCGAATTAACTTAAATTTTTATATAAATAACAAATTTGACAAATTGTTCATTAAGTTACATGTTTTAGATTAATTTAAATTTTTTTATAAATAACAAATTTAATAAATTCTACTTAAGGAACGAATCTATTCATAAATGTAAATTTAAAAATTAAACAATAAATTCTGCACACAAGTGCTAGCCAAACACCCCCAAAAGAATTAATGGGCCAACGCTCATTAAATTTGCAATAAGACGTGCCCGTGTTCGGTGTTCTTCGGTGTTCTCGCGTTCACATCAAATCGCTAGGTTGGCTGCCACGTGTCGCGAAACGCTCTTAAAGTCAATTTAAACAGAAAGAAAAGTCAACTTTTGTGAAGAACGCGGAGTGGCGATCGAGTTTGAATGTAGATCAACGCTTCTTTTAGTACCCAAAGAAAAAAAGATCTACTTATATTCTTCGCCCTGGAAGCTTTCTAATTCCTAGAGTTTCTTGCACGCAAATACGACCTTTAAATAATAGTTGTAATCATTTACGTACGGTTGCACGTCTCTCTCACATCACGTATTAGTATTTATTTAAGTGTAAATCACATCTATATTTTTTATATTTAAAAATAATAATATTTATACTTTATTTATTTTTTAAAATATTAATTCTGTTTTGATGATTTATCTATTTATTTATTAACAAATAAGTTAAATTTTATTTAAATTATATTATTTGAGAAAATTGTGATTTATTTGCTTATTACTTATAAGTCAGACTATCCAAACGAGTTTATTTACTTGTTTATTTATAAATTAATTTATTTAGTTTATTTTAATTTATTTAGTTATCTAAATCAGTTTATTTAATTTATTTTGGCTTATTTAACTACTCAAACAAACTTATTTGGCTTATTTGTTTATTTTTTTATTTTTGACTTATTTGATTACCCAAACGACGTATTTTATTTTTTAGTTTATAAGTCAATAAACAAATAAACAAAATTACTCAAACAGGATTACTGTACTTTTTTATATTTTATTTTTGTAATATTTAAATTCAAAAGTTAACTTCCATTAACTTTTCAAAAAAAATTACTGTTGAAATAGTTTTTTTATTTTTTTAAAATTTTAATTTTCTTTTATTTAATTACAAAATCTTATTTAGAAATTTTTAATTAAAAAATAAAAAACTACTAAATACAAAAATAAGTATCATAAAATTTAATTATTAATTTATTTTTATTTTTAAGTTTTTAATTTTGATAAAAATAAATAATTTATTAATTTATCAAACAAATAAGTTTTTTTTATCAAAATTAAAAGCTTAAAAATAAAAATACATTAATAAATTAAATTTTATGTTACTTATTTTTGTATTTAATAATTTTTTATTTTTTAATCAGAAATTTTTAAATAATATTTTGTAATTAAATAAAAACAACTAAAAATTTTAAAAAAACTATTTCAACAGTGTTTTCGTTTGAAAAGTTAATAGAAATTAACTTTTGAATCTAAGTATTACAAAAATAAAAATATATAAAAATACAGTGATATTTTAAAAAATAAGGAGAATGTCTGTGTTATTATCATTAAATACAAATGATGTAAGTGTAATTTACTCTTTATTTAAAGAGTAAATTACATTAGTTTTTTATTAAAAAATATTAAAGGCTCAAATGTATGGTAAATTTGTCATAAAATATATATTGAATGTAACAAGATACCTTAAAAAGGAGAAAAAAAATCGTCTATAAATAGAGGATAAAATTAATCCCCACAAAAAAGAGAAATTAAATATCTATACAAGAAAGACTACCAATTTCTACAAAGTGAGAGTCACAAATCTTCACACAGTGAGATACTATTAAAACATACAATAAAAATTGACAAATAAAAAATAAAAATCAATCAGCATGAACCACACATAGCAACAATTCTTCTAGGTTAATTAAAATGGCAATGTAGTTTTCATCTAATTTTCACAAAAAAAAATTACTAAAAGTCAAAGTAGTCGCTTAGTCTCAACTTTAATGTTACTTGCTTTGATTACTTATAGGTTAATTAGAATGGCAACGTAGTCTCTATCTAATTCTCACAAAAAAAAATTATTAAAAATCAAAAATAATCGCTTAATCTCAACTTTAATGTTATTTGCTTCAATTACTTATGCCGATTGTCCAAATCCAAAATAACTACCTAAAAAGGCTAGGGTGGTAAAATAAAAAAAAAACATAAGATTGAAAGAAAAAACACAGCAAATTAAAAAACAAAAGTAAAATGCAAACTCACACAAAATCAATCAAATGCAAAAAAGAATAAATAGGAGAGACAAACGAAAAGAAGGTGTGAAGAGAGGGAGACTGGATAGAGATGGTAACTAACGCCAAATTATATACATGTTCGGTGATTAAGAAAATATATTTTTATTAACTTTTAATAATTACAATAATATAAAATTACAGAAAAATGAAATAACAGAAATAATAGGAATAGAATTTGTAAACCGAGTCCTGCAAACGCAGTTTTCTTAAAAATGATTCACTGCCTACCGAGGGTGTTGTAGGTTTTCCACCGGTGTCACTCTCCCAGGATAAAACGGCTACACGATCGTTGGAACACCGCTAATGATCGGCTACGAACGTACTCCGTCTGTCTTTCTCTCTCTTACAACTTGCAATATTATCTGAGAATTGTATCTCTCATTTCTTACTTCTGTTGTAATTTTTTCTTTTCTGTCTCTTCTTCTCTTCCTTCTCTGCTCCTTTCCTCTGAATGAGATGACAGCATATATAGGCCTTCCATCATGGAAGGAGTTACAGGAAAATCAATAGTCATGAGTGGTATTAATTTTCAAGATTCAATTGCCAATTGAATGACCAATTCAATTGCAATTGAATTCTGGAATTCAATGACCAATGAATTCACAAAATTTCAACACTAACACCATCACCGCCACGGCATTGTTACAGTCTAATAAACAAATGACAGTTGCCCACAACTGATCAAAATGTTACTGTTTTCTGTCTTTGGAAATAAACCTAGGCATTTGAAACCTGTAGGTAAAAGAAATGTTAGTAGCAGAGTAGGTATAAACAACAGCTATGATCTATCTTCTAATATTTCTTTGGCAGATTCACCAGCGGACCCCGGTTTTCATTGGAAGCCAGGATGAAATTGAGAAATTGGAAGAATACTTGGCTTGAGAAGACCTCAGCCTAGGTAACCTTGGTCATTATCTCATAACAATTATTATACCTGAAATTTAATTCATATCTTAATTTTATATCAAATTTGCAGAAGGAATCATTCTGGTGATGGGATGTCAAGATTTGCAAATCTTGTCGTTATCCACAACTTCAAATTCAATGCGTGATCAATATTGAAAGAACATAAGGTCTCAAAAGGAACAAGAAATAAGTGTTGCACCCAATGATCAATACATTAGGTGAAACACATAGTAAAAAGAACACACAATTTAGCTTGTGGGTTCCTTATATGAGTTGTGAGGATAAAAAAAAAAAACTTCAAAATGAAATCTAATTGATAAATTCATGTTTGAAACTTATTGATTAATCCCTACAGGCACAAGTCACAAGAGATCATGCTTGAATCAATTAACATTCTCACCAAGATTAAGTGTATCCCCATACTCACAAAATTCAAGTTCCTTAAATTGCACTAATATGTAGGTTGAAATAGGATACAATTGGGGGCACTTCCAGCCAAATATCAACTACCAATTGCATTTTCCTTCAATAATGTCAAACAGTATTACTAGGTTTGGTAACGATCGAATTTTATTGGGCACTGTTTGAGATAGTTTTTTTTGTGATTTTTTTTTTGTCTTTTTTGAACTTTTTTATTATTTTGGTCTAGATTCTTTACTTTTTTTATTCCTTATGATAAAACAAATTTAAAAGTATTTGGTTAAAGTTGAAAAAAGTTAACTAAAGAAAAAAAAGGCTTAAAATTGCCTTTTAAGGCTGTTTTCATCTTTTATGAGCTTTTTATTTTATTTTTTAGTCAATCTTTTAAATTTTTTTGATTTCTCGTAATGAAAGAAATTTAAAAAGCATCCTCATTTGAATTAATGTAAAAAAACTTTGCTAAAGGCTAAAAAACTATAAAAAAGTCTTTAAAAAGCTATTTCAAACAGTGCATAATAGAATTTTCAACTATGTATTACACGATAAAAAAAATCCCATTTCGTGGATTTTTTTTAATAATAGACAAGCATACTTTTAACTAAATTATTTTACAGAGAACTGATTCTTGCTCAGGGTCTCAATGTTATCATATTCGAGCTCAATTGAAATGAAGCATAACGTAAATTTCAAAACTTTGAAGTGCCGTTTGATAACGTTTATGTTTTTTATTTTTAAATTTTTCATAAACTATAAACGAAAACATATTTAATTAATTTTTTTTTTCAAAAAACTGTAAATAATTTTCGAAACAAATTTTATTACCTTGCACAGATGTCGTATGCAAACACAAATAAATACTAAAAAGAGTGTGTTCGTGAAATAAATACTAAAGGCTTTACAATATAAGCATAGTAGCAGAGAAAGGCTTCCTAGTCCAGTTTCCTTCATTGTAGGCATTAAATGGGCTCATTTTAATAATTTGAGCACTTTATTTTTATTATAATTAGTATATAAATTATTTGTTTTAAAATTAAATTATTCAAATATTGTTAAATGTCTGAATAAATTATATTTTTATTAAAAAAAATAAACAGTGTCAGGATTTTAGAGTTAATTTTTTTAACACAAGTATATTTTATTCAAATATTCAATAATATCTAAGTGAGTTTAATTTTTGCATAATGTGTTATAGGCTGGAAACAATAAAATGACGGACTCCAACCATTAAAATTGTGTGTGTTAACTCCAAAAGTGCTGCGCGTGAGGAGTTTCCACAAAAGTTGAGTAGGCTCGTATTGGACCTAAAAGTGATCAATCTAGCATTCATTTGGCAACATAATTTTAAGTCACTTTAAATTAAAAAATTAAAAAATTAATTTGATTAAAAAAATAATAACTTTTAAGTCACCAAAAAAATCAAATAAGCTCAATATAAAATTTCATGGTTACTCTTTAACCTAAATGAACTGTAATATGATTGTTTAGTTAAAATTTGTTTAATTTTATATGTAAAAAAGTAAAAATTCCAAATTGTTATGATAAAAGCTAGAAAGCCTAATAGCAAGTAAGTTAAAAGCTGGGAGTGAAATTTTTTTTTTTTGACTTTTTGAGCTCTAAGTCAAAAGCTAAAACATTAACTTTAAACCGACTTTAAACTTACTTAAAATTGATAGCCAAACGAAGACCTATTACTAAATAAAAGACAAGCTAATCTCTTCGATAAAAAATATTAAAGAAAGTACATGACCTATGGTTAATAGGAAAAAAAGTATTAATCTACGATTAAAAAAGAAAAAAGTGAGTTCCAGCTAGAGCAATTGTCTCTATGTACCTTATATTTGAGTTCAGTTTTTATATTGACGTCGTGTGTCATTTGGCGGAAAAAGGAAAACTCCTCATGTTTTTTGTGGGAAAATGAAGGTTCCTCAAGCATGTTTCTAATAGAAACCCTTCTTTTTTTCTTTTGAGAATTTGTCTATAATGTCCTCTCTTATGTTGTTGTTCGTCTACTTTGTGTCGCGTCAGTTATCATTTGATGTAGAAGTGTATAGAGGCAATACTGTCGTTCGTGATTTGAGTTCAACTGTCCTATCACATTTAATGCGTCATTGCCTCGGTTAGGACCTCTGACATATATTTGGTCGAGCTTAATAGGTTGAGTTGACCTGAACTGTGGGTTAGGCTTCTACTTTTGAGCTAATCCCATCAAAAAATATACATATATATATATAAAAGATAACTAAGTTATTTATGAAAAGTTCTGATGTGGTTAAGACGTGTTCACAAGTTTAGTTTATTTTTTAGCCAAAATATTTACCTTTTTTTAATGTAATTTTGATTTTAGCCAAATAAGATTAGTTCATATATACTTTAGTTGAACGAGTCTTAACCACATTATGTACATATATACTTTAGTTAAACGAGTCTTAACCACATTATGTAAGGGTATAATTTGGCCTGAGGTCCGGTACTATGTGGGTCAAGTTCGACTCGATCAAAGCCTGAGTCCAGACATAAGATTTTTGAGCCTGGGCCTACTTCTTCGAAATCTGTGGGTTGGCCCATTCGTTGGCCCGCCGGTTTAGCTTGACCTTGACCCGCTTTTAGCCTTGCAACGGCTAGTTGGGCCCGATTCGGCTCGAGACCCAACAATAACTTTTTCCAAATGAACAGATAGGATCTCTTTTAATTTGAATTGAACGGTGAAGATTAAAGAGCTAATGGGGTTGGCCCAACCCGAACCCGGCCCAACAACTAGTTTTGACTTTTTTAATAAAAAATCAATGTTTTTTTTATAAATAGGACATTTTCATTTGAAAAAATTTATACAAATTCCTCAACTGTCTAGTCTCTAGTCTCTCACTCTTTTTTAATTTAATTGTTCGGTGATATTTGATGAATCGATTATTCGGTGATATTCGGTGAAAATTACAACTGTTGGCGAATTAAGGATTGAAGATCAAGAATCAAGATTAAAATAAAAAAAATTTAATCGATCGAGATCAAAATTAAAGATTAGAATTTCCTTAATTCGGTTTGATTTAATTTTTGCATTTTTTTAACAATATTAAATTTATTTTGTTATATTTTTTTAATTCTATTTTTTTAAAGTGTATAAGTTGTTATTTAAAAACCATTAACTTTATGTTTTTTTCATAATTTTATTTTAATTTTATTTCAATTTTAAAATTATAATATTTTATTTTATTAAGTTTATTTATGGATCTAAATGTATTTTTCCTTAATGAAGAAGAAATTTTTTTTATATTTTCACCAAGTGGTTCTAATCTTACTCCCATTAATCCTCCTAATTTATCAACTGGTTCATCATCATCTGCTACATCTGTATACGCATTTGCATCTGCTGCTATATCTAGTAAACAATCGTTAAATGTTTAGAAACTTTTTGAAAAAAATTATAATTGCACCATAACTATTAAAGCTAAATGCAAAATTTGTAATAAATTTCTTTCGGGTAACTTAGTGAATGGCACTACCCACTTAATTAAGCATTAAAAAAATACCTAAAAAATTCGTCTCTTAATTTGAACATATAAATGCAAATGAGTAGGAGTCCTACTGAAAAATTGTTAATTTCTCTTATGATCCTGGGCGCAAAATTATGTTAATGATTATATAATAAAGCAGAAATAATAATTTTCAATGAGTGAACAACTGACATTTAAATTTATGGTAAAAGATGTATTTTTGCCTTAAATTTTTTAACTTCTGGTTTATGAACTGTTAAAAATGTTATGGAATATCAATGTGTTACAGCACATTTTATAGATAATAATTAAAATTTATGTAAAATAATTTTTTTATTTAAATAGATATTAAGTAACACCTATGTTCGTGGGGTATTGTATCAAAAATATTTTCTATTACTTTATATAATGATTCTTATAATAATGAATGTGTTAACTATTTAAAATGTAATTTACAGTTTTCATTATCTGATTTTTTATTTCATGTTCGTTCTTCCGGACACATTTTAAATTTAATTATTAAAGATGGACTTAAATATCACAATAAATCTCTTAAACGGTTAGGTTAGCAGTAAAATGTATAAATAGTAATGCAAAAAGAGTTGACATTTATAGAAAAATATGTCAATAAGAAAATGTAAAATTTAAAAAATTATAATATAATGTAGAAATTAGATAGAACGCGACAAATAATATGTTACAACTAGTAATAAAACAAAGAAAAATAATTAATTTATTCTTTAAAATTAATATTGTAACTCATTTTACTCCACCAATATATAGTGAATTGAAAAATGTAAATGTATACAAAAAAATTTATAAAATTTTTTCTCAAGTAAAAAAATTATTTTTTTATATTTATACTTTTACTATTTCATTAGTTTAATTGCAATTAAAAAAATAACAGCAATATTTGATGAATTCAAAAAATATTATAATGAAATAATACATATTTTTGAAATAATTTCAATACTAGATCCTATGAGTAAAAATATTAGTTTATAATATTTTTTAAAACATATTTATGCTAATGCAAATCACCTTAAACCATTAAACCAATAAATGAAGCACTTAAAAAATTATATGATGAATATAAAATTAAGATATTACTTCAATTAACATAACCCAATGTTAGGACTTCGTCTCAAAGTTGTATGGATGATTGGTCTATAATAAAAATTAGGAGACTTTTGAGATTTATGGGAGTTCTATAACAAAATTTTAACGTTATTTTAATGCAGTAAAAAATATAAATAAGGATAATTTTAATATTTTAGAGTATTGGTAATAATACAAGATGTCGTGGCCAGTATTGTTCGTAATAACTCGTGATATACTTGCAGTTCTTATCTCTACAGTTGTTTCAGAAACAGCTTTTAGTGTAGGTGGGCGGGTCTTGAACGAGTACAGATCCAGATTAACGCCGGAGATAGTGCAAGTTTTGATAATCGCACACGACACAATCCACGCAGTAAAAAGGTATTAAGAAATCGATGGGAAAAAAAATTAAAAACAAACTTGGAAACTATAACCGGTGGAACGCCTGAAAAATTATTAGGCTCAGAGTACTTTTTATTTTTATATTTTGAATCTGCAACTTTTATTTCTTTACATTTGTAATTTTTTATTTTATTTATAATTTATTTTAAGTAAAGGATAATATAAATGATTGTTAGATTTGTATGTGCTAATCTAGTTGGGATGTACTTGATCTATAATAATGTAATTTTTTTATTTTTTAAAAATATACAATACACTTATAATGTGTAAAATATAATGTTTATGTAATTATTCAAATTAATTTTCGATTAATAAAATTTATATTAAATTTTATTATTTTAATTGTTCAAGCGTATTGCATTTAATAATAAACTTATAAGTTATAATAAACTAATAAATTTATAATAATATAAACTATAAACTTATAAATTGATAATAAATTTATAGTAAACTAATAAACAAATAAAATATAAATTTATATAATAAGCTAATAAGTTAATAACTCATAATAAGCTATAAATTATAAAAAAATAATAAGCTTATAATAAATAATAAATTACTAAATTAATAATATATTATAAATTTATAAACTTATAAAAATATAAACTATAAATTTACAAATTAATAATAAACTCATAGTAAGTAAATTATTAAACTTAAAATAAATTAATAATATAAAGTTATAAACTATAAACTTGTGAAGTAATAATAAATTTAAAAATTAATAAACAAATAAAGTATAAATTTATATAATAAAGTAATAACTTAATAACTTAATAACTAATAATAAACTATAAACTATACATTATAAACTTATAAACTAATATAAATTATGAAGTATGAACTAATAAACTTATAAACCAATAAAACATATGCTTATGAACTAATAAAATATAATGTCATAATAATAAGTAAATAATAAACTAATAAACTAATAAATAATAACTAATAACTAATAATAACTTATAAACTAATATTAATATATTACTAATACTAATAAAGTAGTAAACTAACATCATAATATTATATAATAAATTTATAGACTAAATAACTATGAAAATAATAAAATTATAAACATATATAATAAATTAAACAAAAAAATAAAAAATTAAATACCCACTCAAAGTTCAAACTCGAGACCCTAACTCGATCTCAGTACCCCTAGGAATTAGGCCAATCCATTGACAAAAAAGCCCAATTCAAGAATTTGGCGCGAGCTCGCCGAGACCGGCCGAATCGAGCCAAAATCGCACCCCTAACATCATGCATGAATCTCTCTCTCTCTCTCTCTCTTGAAGAATTTATTCTTAAATTCAAAACGAAACTCGTTAAACAAGATTAGCTCATATAAATTTTAGTTTATAAATAGCCCGTTTAATAAATTAGCTTAACTTAATAATTCAGCTTAATTTTATTCTCTTCACTTATTCACCAATAGCTCCAAAAATTATTACCAAAATTCACCCATAACCACCAAAAACAAAAACCAACCAAAATCATCATCCACCGTCACTAAAAATCACCACCTAAACACCCACTATCATCACCTTATTGCTCACTACCTACAATCCTTCTATCCATCAATTTCTAATTATTTTTTCTTTCACTATTATTCAATCAATTTCTCAATTTTAATTATTTATTCCTTCACTCTTATGCAATAAAAGAGAGAGAGTGCGTTGAGTTTAGAGACTTGGCCACTTATAGAGTGCATCCTATTTGATTTAAAAATCTTGTCGAGTTAAAATCAAAATTATATAAAAATTATTTCAAAATTGAATTGAAATAGAGGGCTAATTTTCTAACACGTACATATTAAGATTATGAAAATATTAATTTCTACTATTTGTTCTTTCTGAGTAAATCCACAATTAGAGGAATAATGGCATTAAGCAATGTTAAAAGTGATAATAAATGTGTTAGGCGGTGCTTGAAGAGATGATGACATTAAGTAGTAGCAGTAGGCAATGGCAGTGTTGTTACTGCAACAACAATGTTGTCATAACGGCAGTGATTAGTTTATTAAGAGAGAGAAGGAAAAGGAGGAGAGGGGGTGGGAAAGAGAGGGAAAAAATAGGAATAGTACTTCTATAAAATTATTAAAAAAAGTAAAAAGTGAATTGTTGTGTGAATATAAAATTTAGAAAGTGAGATGTAATTCTTCTTATTTTGAGAATATAAATGTATTTAATCATGCCTCAAGAGAGGTATTTGTAATTTATCATAAAATTTAAGATTTTTATCAAATTTAGTGATTCTTTAAAAAAAAAAAAAAAAACTCAAATTCAACCGGACTCAAACATAATCATTTTAAAACGGGTCGCCCGGCCCAAATTATTAAACAAAAGAAAAGCCCGTAAAATGAGGCATACCGGGTATCCTGGTAAGTGGTAATTATCCAAAACCAGGAATCGCACTCTTTCTTTCGCTGCATCTTCCATATCAAGTCAAACAGAGATCTGCTCTGATTAGTGACGAAGAAGATGAAGCAAGGGCTTCTCGCATGGAGTCCTTGCCGCAACTCTCTCTCTCTACTCACCCCTCTCTCTCTTCCCATCAAAACTCACTTCAGTGGAGCACCCAGACGCTTCGATTCAATTTCTGCAGCACTAGACTCCGTCGATGAACGACTCCTCACGGGGAAGGAGAGAAGGCAGCTGAGGAAGGAGAGGAGAGAGAACAAGCCTTCCTACAACTGGAGAGAAGAATTGGAGGAGAGGCTTATGAAGAAACCGAAGAAGAGGTACGCTTCTTGGACTGAAGAGCTCAACCTCGATAACCTCGCTCTTCTAGGCCCTCAATGGTGGATTGTCACAGTTTCTAGGGTTTCTGGCCAGGACAAGGCTGAAATGCTCGCTCGAGCACTGGTCCGAATCTTTCCGGATATCGATTTCAAGGTAATTTTTCGATGAACTAGCGAACTTCCCCGTGCCAAAAGTCACTATCGAATATAATCTGACTATGGTTGTATATGATATAACTATGGTGCAAAAAGATAGAACGATTGAATTAGCTTGAGTTTGTCCGAGGGAGCGATTTAAAATGGATTTGTCTGAATGAGAAAGGAAGGCTAAAAATGGATTTAGCAAGCGAAAGAGAGGGGAAGTGAAAATTTGATATATAAGAGGAGAGTGAATAAATATTTTATTAGAAAATGAGTTTTCGATAGATGTAAACATTTTGGTTATATATGATATTTTTGAAATGTGTGAGCTAGTTTATCACATTGATGGATATGATTCATAGATTTGGTATGTGGATTTTCGTTTAAAACCATTTGCGCTTATTTTCTGTATTTTTAAGTTGATGCATATGCAGTTTTGGGTATATCAATACAGAAAATGTATCTGTATTATGGTTTTGCTAAAAAGAAAATAGTATAATTCTGAACGGTGGGTAGGTCTTTTGGGTCTTTGTTTTGAAGTGAATTGATTGAAATTGATCCTAAAACTTGCTAAGAACTTAGACGTTGATGATGCTGCTTGATTGAGAGTATGGGATTTGTTATGCATTGGAATGAATTGGAACTTTAGACCTACTTTTGGGGATCAATTGCAATTCAAGACGAATACAGGAACAATTTGACGAAAGAGTGAATTGCATTTCTCTGTAAGTTATGTTACTGAGAATTAACTAAAACTTATAGAGTTCATATTCAATTTTATTTGATTATATTGAGGTGATATTCCTTTTGTTCCTTATTGAAGATGCATTGAAGTTATTCTAATTAAGTCTGTAAAGGGGCTTTTATTATGTTAGTGTTGGAAATTTAGAAGTCAGGTGCTAAGCATTGGATTAGAGTAAGAACTGAGAAAGCTCCTTTGTACTTCTCATCAAACCCTTGAATGTTTATTCTTCAGGTCTATGTTCCAGCTGTGCAGGTGAAAAGGAAATTAAAAAATGGTTCCTACTCAGTTAAACCAAAACCTATTTTTCCTGGGTGTGTGTTTTTGAGGTGTGTAATGAACAAGGAAGTACATGACTTTATACGTGAATGTGATGGGGTTCGAAGCTTTGTTGGATCCACGGTTGGAAATACGTAAGCATTTTCTCTCTTTGTGGACACTTTCTTTGATTTTGTAAAACTTCTTGTTTGTAATATGACTTTTGAATTTGGAAAGTTTGTATAATCCCTGGCAGAAATTTTAGATTTTTTTACTTCTACAGATAGGGGGGACAACAGAAAAGTCAATCCAGTTTCATGGTACACCTGTTAAACTCGTCCATCTTCTGAATGCGAATACTGAATTCTTTCTCTGTCAAGGTCTGCTGACCCCCTATTTCCCTATTTTTAGGAAGGCATGTTGTGGATTATGAGGTCACGTGTATTTTAATTTGAACTAGGAAAATCCAGTTAAAGTTGATTAACTTTCTTCAAAAAACTCATATCAACTAGGAAAAGGGTTCACTTTCAAATCAGCTAATTTGTTCAAATTCTTTGTTGGTTGCCAGCCTCCTCTTCTATCTTATCTTTTCCCCCGGTCCCTTTTCTAGACAGCTAATTGGCTACTATATCTGTTGTTCTTTACACGTTTGCAGAAAAAGACAGATTAATAAACCCAGGCCAATCTCTACTGAGGATATTGAAGCAATTTTCCAAAAAGCAAAGGACGAACAGGAAAAAGCTGACCAAGCTTTCGAAGAAGAGCAGCAAGGGGAAGGAACCCTGAGCCCAGAGAAACTGAATATAGTTTACACAGACTCTCAATCAACTTCCATTGATGTTACAGAATCAGTTATTGATTCCAAGCCAAAAAAGCAAACTAGAAAAACTTCACAGCCGCCTGCAGGCGATCAATTAACAAAAAGTGGCAATAAGGTCCTTAGACCAGGTTCAACTGTTCGAGTTGTATCCGGAACATTTGCAGAGTTCGCAGGCATCCTTAAGAAACTGGATCCTAAGACAGGAAAGGTATGTTCTTTTGGTCACATTTTACAATTTTATTCAAATAAGGTATTGTAATATATTCAAAAAGATCACAAAGTGTCCAACTAGAATGCTTAAATATAAATCTTAGTCGTTGAACGAGTGGTGGTTATTCTCTCTTTCTCTCTCTGTTGATATAATTATATATCTATTCAATCTGTTAAATTGTCAAGAAACTGATTTGATTGAAAAATTATCTTCTTGCAGGCAGCTGTTGGATTCACCTTGTTTGGGAAAGAGATCTTTGTAGATGTAGATGTTAATGAAATTGTTGTGGAGACAAAGTAATGCACATCAGTTATTCCCTGATGATTATTTTAACACGTAAGTTATCGTTCTTGGGTCATTAAGCTAGAAAATTACATCATTTGATAGATTCAAAAAGAAATGATTAGTTGTGAAAATATATTAGTGTACATATTAGCATCAACAATTGCATTACATTGGCTAGTACATTTCTTTCCCAAGCGTGTATATAATGCCATATCCTTGCAACATTCATACCTTAAATTTCTAAATTTGTGTAGGGTGTGCTAGTATCGCTCTATCTTATCTCGCATCCCTTATCCACATCCACATCCACATCCACATCATAGACTGACAATCATAGACAGATCGGGGGGGTGTTCTCCCCCTAAGTTTTGAGAAACTTCATAATTATAGTAGTAAAGTATTAGTCCCAAATATTTCAAAATTGTGTAGGTTTGTCCCTCTTAAAATTTTAAATTTTTTTTTTTATATCCACCTCCTTAAGAGTTACAAGTACTCTTCGCTCCACCTAAATCAAAATCTTGTGTTCGTCCCTGGACACAATAGTGCAGCCCTAGCATGACCATGGAATAAACCATTATAAGCATATCAAAATTGACAATCAAGTTCATATTTACAGAGAATATTTGTGGTTGATATGACTGCCTGTAGTGGGAAGGTTAAAAACTGCATGAGAAAACCAACAGCAGTGAAAGAGGCGCAAAAAAGTTGAGTTTGCAGTATCACATTTCAGAAATATCGCCTGCTTTTACTCTCCATCAAAAGAATTAGGCTTATAAGATCCCTCTCCAAATCCATAAGCACCAATCTGAGAGCCAATAGAGAAGCTTTAAGCGAATGTGAAAACATATAATACCAAGAAAAGCGTCCCATTTTCCCTTGCCTAAAATTAGACAGAAAATAGAATGACGAGGACTTAGTATAATTGAATGATACTTTGTGAAGTTTACAAATGAAGAAAAAACACACAAAAAATGTAGAATTACCTATAACCACCCATATTGCAAAAATGGGCATGCAAATCCTCCAAAACTTTATAGAAGAGTAATGATAGTCTATCTCATATCGGAGGGAGAGACAAATTAAATTTAGTATATAAAGAAATTTGTGAGTTACTATTAATAATTTGAGTTTAAGCATTTTGAGCAAGGTTGTTAGGTTCTTTATTCAAATTATTATATATCAGTGGTCTACTTCAGTCGTTAAATGGTACCAGAATCAATCTTAGTCCCATCAAGGGATCTATAATGGTGTAAATAGAGGAGTAGATGTTTCAGAAAATGGTGGAGGCCTTGAGATTGTATACCTTCTGTACGCTAATGGGCTACTCTGTATCCGCTAATGGATTGCTATTCGCATCCCAGTAAGGGAAAGAATTTCGATCACGCGACAAGAGCGCTGTGTACTTGAGTTGGGTATACTGTGATATACCATCCCATTTAATGACCTAAGTAGACCACTGGCTCAATAACTTGAATAAATAGTCTAACAACAAAATTCAAAATATTTAAATTTAAGTTATTAGTAATAATTTTCAAATTTCATTATATTCCAAATTTAATTTCTCTCTCCCACTAGTTGGAGACGGATTATATAATATCTCCCACTCAAATACGTGACGCTTTCATAATGTGGTTCAGGTTCTTCCTCTGGTTAGGATGTGAGTAACAGCTCATTAGCGGGCACTGAATAGTCTAATAAAGTACACAAGGTATACAACATTAGGACCTCAATCTCTCTTTAGAGTCTATACTCATCTATCTACACTGCTACGGAACCTTTGATGGAACCAAGGTTGACTTAATGCCATTTAACTACTCAAGTAAACTATTGATTTAGAATAGCTGGAATAAAGAATTTAACAATTCGGTTTAAAATGCTTAAATTCGAATTATTAGTAATAGTCTAGAAGTTTAGTTATATATTAGATTTAATTTTTATCACTTCCAAATATAGGATGGTTATCATAATTTACAAATTATATCATAGCCAACTTTAGTCCCACAAGGACTCTATGGTAGTGTGGCGTTGAAAATTAAATATGAGACATAGCATGAATGGAGGAATATGGCTTAACCCTGAGGTTGTGCACATTAATAGGATACTTTGTATCTACTAATAAGTTGATATTTACATTTCAGACTGCCAAAAACTTTGGCAACATGACAAAAGCATCGCGTAATTAAATAGGAGATATTATGATGGTGTATAGGGGATATTATGATGGTTCATTTCAAGTCGACAAGAGATAAAAATTAAATCTAGTATATAAAAAAAATTAATGAACTAATACTAATATTTGAACTTGAACATTTATTCAAATTATTAAATAACTAATCTAATAGTTTGAATGAATAGTTTAATAATGCGATTTTCCTTACAAGAGTACTCCTCACAACTTTCTCAATTCAGGCTGGACATCTTGAAGAAGAGCAGCAACCTAGGCCAGATCCACTAAGATGCAGATTACTCAGATTGGTAGCAACCAAAAGCACCTTGTTAATTTACTAATTGCATCCCTCTTTACATAACACAGTTTTAAAAGCTTTAAAATTCAGGGATTTAATAATAGTATTTGAATGCTGAACGACACAATAATCTTGTTCTCACTAAACCGATGTAGAATGATGTATTGGAACTTGATATATAACAAAGATCTGAATTTGGGCCTGTAACTTAAAAATGGAGATAAAATGAGTTACTTGAAGGTTTTTGCCAAACATCTTCCCCTCAATGATACAGAAATGAAATGGTTACAAGAACAAAAATGATAAAACAAAGCTTACAAGTAATTTGTTAGTGATTACAAGATTCCTTCGTAAAGTTGAAAAAAAGGACATCCATGCTCACACACAAACAGAGTTATACAAGCCTATCCATCCTTATAAAACTCAAGCAATGCCCGCTCTCAATGAGAGTTTTATATCAATCCACCATCCAATCCAAACCACACGACCGGAATTACAAAGGAAAATAATATGCTTCTCATTATTAACACATGTTACAAATAAACAATCATCGTAAGAAATTTACATTATGCACGTTTGAGCTGTTGCCTACAATCACCAAACATATAAGTCTCTTAGATCCTATACGAAACACACCACAAAATTGATGCTACAAGTAAACAAAACCGTAGTAATAACTAATCATGATGATCATGCTCGCAATGACAACATGGACAAAAATTTAACAGAGCCCGGTGACCGGAATTTGGTGATAAACTTCCAAGGGAATCTTAATACCTGTCATTTACCGAGAACATTATAAAAATTTCAGACAGATGCTTGCACCATCCCAACATGAAGAGCCACCAAAATTTTGCTACATTGCAAAAAGTAATCTGACCATATTTGAAAAAGCTAATGGGATAAAATCTCTGTCACCCGATCCTCTGCATCCACGGGGATCTCCCTTCCTGGGACCCGAACCTTTAGCAGACTACCGTATCTGAAAAGGACAATGTTGAAGATATTTTATTTGAATGAAAGCATTATTGGTGTGATCTTAATACAAGAAGATCAACAATTATTTAATGCTCTTAGAACAATGCTCTATTTCAATTACTGAATTACACATATTCTCATGTAGGGTAAAATACTAACAAAAAATGATGAATTCCACTAAATACATTAATAATTGTGAAGTTGGTAGCACTAACTGGACTCTCCAGGAGCATTGAACAATTGTCCACACACACATTGTTAAAGGAGGAGAAAAGAGTTGGGAGTGGAAAAAGGAAACATGGAAATACATATGATTGGGACACAAGATGCATACTTAGTTTGTCTTGGTTTGGTTTACATAAGAATACATGCCATAGGTATTGTAAGGAGTGAGAAAAGTATTGTTATCTCTCCCCCAACAGGTAGGAGGGCAACCTGACTTTTCAATTTGTAATCCTAAACTAGCAATTACTCGTAGTTGAAGACACTTTGAACATCATCTAATCAAAAAATCAATTTTAAATAATTAATATTTTTTAAAATTATTAAGAATAACATGGTAAAAAAATTCAGTAATCTCACACAAGCTCCTAACATTACTAATGATTCTCATTATAAACTAAAAAGAAAAACAAAGCCAACTATATTTTTCGAACAGCCATGAATATTAAAATGTATTTTTGATAGGAGATAAAGAAAAAAGTTTGGTTTGAAATACAGAGAGAGAGAAAATTAGATTTAAAATGAAAAGAGAAAAAACTTGAATTTTAAATGAAGAGAGGGAGGAGAGCTAGTTAGTCATAGAGGAGAGGGGAAGAAGTGCCATGTAGGACAAATGTCCTGGTCCTTCTCCCATGTAATATAGGACACACACACACACACACACAAATCCTTCCTAAAATGTATAACTAGATAGGCGTAACAACTCACTCTGCAGCTGTGAACAAGTGCTCATGCTCCATAATGAACGCAAGCAAGGCCTGAAAACAGGAATTGAAGAATGATCTCTGATGGAAACAGGTTTTAGAAAGGGAAAAAAAAAAAGTTAACTGTAAAGTCAAATGACTTACTTCAAATGGCATGTTTAACAATTCATAGTAAGTCCTTACACCATCCAACCTCAATTGTACAGCTTCACTGTCAATCGATGATATAGCAGCCAGTGCCTAAAAGGATAAATAATACTCCAAATAAATCATGTCGTTCAAGTGAAATACCAAATCTTAGAATTAAATAACAGTTCCTACTTCCTACTACACACACTGAAGACATCCCCTCTCATCAATTAGCTCAAGGACTCAGGGTTATCCACAAATTCCAATGAACAGAACTCGGTACACTTCAATGAACAGGGAGAAGAAAGTTATTTATATGAGGTATTTTATTTGAAGATAAAAATTAGAACGATGAAGGGCTAGCTCAAGGTAATGAATTAGCAGCCTCAAATTTGAATACCTCTTTAATAGCTTATAAATATGGTTGACAAAGATTCTAATGACAGTAACCAATAGAGAATTATCTTTTCAAATTAGTAAACTTCATTTTAGATTTTCTAACATCACAGAAAAACTTCCCAGGGCAGATATTTTGCCCATTTTAAGAAAAGCAACCTCATCTATTAACCTTCAAAAGTATTGCATTATTGGGGAGATATTAAGTTTATTCTTCTAATGCATTACATATTTATCCATTACTCAGCCTTTAAGTTTCACAATGGAACAAAGTCATTAGCTGGACTTCCAAATTAGCCTGAATTTACCAGCAGGTAGTTGTCAGCTACTGATCCTAGTGCGATGAATACAGAAAGCAAGAAATAAACGTGAAATTGATGTAGATGATGGATTGAGCATGTAAAAGAAAATGATCTATTGTTAGTTTCACTGAATAAATATCACATCATACACAAAACCTCACACCCCAGGTACTTGGGTATACTTTTCCTATGGGTTTACTTTTCCTATAAACACGTAGAAGGCAAGGCAAAATGAAGCTAAGAGTACTATCATTTAGTGAACTTTCTCGGACATAATCCCCCTGCTGCTCCCTCCCCCTCATCTCCTACAGTCCTCTCTCCATCGCAATATGCAGGCTGGACTTTGGGAGATCAGGTAAGTCAGAATATGGTTGAAATGGCTTACCAAATATTCAAAAGGCCACACGTTGCAATTTAGTGGTGAGAAATCAATATTACAAAATAATAAAAAGGGGATCTCAGTGCAAGGGGCTCTCGCACCACAGGACCCAAAATGAGCAGAATGTATGCAGCCTCACCCCACATGCGGAGACTCTTTTCGTAATTTGAACCCACGACACCCAAGTTGCAATGGAGCAACCTGGGAAGCACTTCAGTATTACAATATAATAAGTTAATAACAATAATTATAATAATAACAGGAAAAAAGAAACAAGGAAATTTTTTAGGTTTGAAGAGTTGATTGATAAACTAAGGAAGTCAAGAGAATGGATTTAAGTTCTGGATGGAAATTTAGGATTGAGAACAAAAATGAGGAGGAATTGACATTGGAGTTGGTCAACCGAGTTCACCATCATACAACTGAACAATAGGTCCTTGTTGAGTTGACATGACAGCATTAATGAATTTGATCTTGCTGAGTCGCTCTTGTAGAGAATGAATTATTGTGTGGCTCTTTCTTTGTTCTCTTTTCAAGTATGATGAAATCGAAGATATGACAAGAAGATAACGAGAGAAGAAAGAAGGGGGAGGAAGGACATGATACATAGCATTTCATCCATAAGAAGGGAGAAAAGAAGAAGAGGCAACAGAGTGATTGGGGAAAAATGCACTTGGATGCCTCTAAACAAGAAGATATATAATAATATAGATAAGGATGTGGAGAGAGAGAGAGAGAGAGAGAGAGAGAGAGAGAGAGAGAGTTCTCTGTAATTTTCTTAAGGTTATTTTCTCTCTTTGAGATCCAGTTTCATTTCAAACCAATACAGCATATTTACATACTTAAAAAAAAAAACTAAAGAATTAAACCAAACCATATTCCTACCCATAAAGTTCAGCATATTAGGACTCAATTCCCTTCTTCATACCCATAAAGAAATATGCTGCTTTTTTTAACAGCAACCTCCCCTCTAATTGCCAGTGGACTGGAAGTGAAAAGAGGAGAAAGAGGATAGAACTGATATTCCATGGCCATGGAATTAAATAGTGGATGTGGAGTGAAAACAAGATAACAAAAGAAATTGGTGAGACCCACCTTTTTTTTTCTAGAAAAAAAAAATTCCAAACCCTGCATATTGTGCAGGGAAACTGCTAGCGATTTTAATAGAGTTGGTAATATTAAAAAAGTTAATTTGATTTTTTTTGTGAATCCAGCTTGGATGTCTCCAAAATCAATTGTTGTGTCAGAATCTATTATGGTTGAAGGCCATGTTACAGGATGCATAATTAACCTCAGTTCACACAATACTAAGGTTAATTAGGGATTTTCGTCTGGCTTACTAAAACCCTAATTTCTAAAGATGCTTGCACAAAACTACAGAAATAAATAATTTATTATGTTTGACCAAGATTGCGCAAGGTTTAGGCTTGGATTGGCTTGGTTTGGTACCATTGCAACAAAATTGAACCTAGTTACTAATTAAGGTAATAAAAACTCTCCTTCCTCATAGATGGCCTATATACTCCCACGAATTGAAAATACTGAGACTCGAAATTGTACTAGACCTCATCAGCAGTGCCCAGATAGGCCTGATTTTATGTCCTTGATGACAGAGCCTTATGGGAAGCACCCCAGAAATAGCCAAAGAAAATGGCACTTTGTTATTATTTGGTGCATACAAAGCCTAAGGCATTGATGGGTTATGAATAAAATACCAGGATGGCAAGGGAAAAGAAAGAGACACAAGAGGCTTCTGGTATCCTTAACTAATTTATAATTATAACGTTTGATCTTTCTCCTCCATTGATTGACTAACAAACTCACTTCTGCGTATGATTCTTTCTAATTATATAATTCCAATGGCATAACTAACAAAGGCAGGATCTATACTACAAAATTATGCAAAAATAAATAAACAAATAACATTCTTTCTGGCCTCTTTTATAACTGTTTATGCAACAAAAAACTTGATGGATATGTGTTTGCTTCTTAAAGGAACTTTCAATTAATCAAATAAAGAACAATGCACAGCATCATGAAACAGTGCACCTATTTAGAAAAAATGAAGATCCTTTCCAAACTTGTACATACAGAAGAATATCGAAAGAAATTAACCTGTTCCAGTGCAATTGTATTCCGACATATCTGCTGAACCCCAAAAAGGTTGACAGATTTCATATCAGCCAAGGCCTAAAAAGACAGATCCCATTCTATTAATAAGGGTAAAGAGGAAAAGAGGGTTCCTACAAAATTTCAATTTAAACAACAACCTCAAATATAAGAAAGCAAAGAATGAAAACAAAGCATTCATCTTCAAATAGAAACTTAAGATAAAGTACACATCCAAACCTTGATGGATGCATTTGCTGCAACACCACATATTCCACCAAATATATAATTCCGCTTTATTCCCGCAACAAAGGGGGCCATTTCCTCGTCCCTGCGTGTTATCTTTGTGCAGAAACAAAAAGGGAATGAAGAATGTTCTTCCATGATTTTGCACATCAGGAAATTTCGGAGAAGTTGTAGTAGATGAAATCAAACAGAGAAGACATTGGTTAGTTTGGTTATCCATTTAACATAAAATGCCAATTAAGATAGTCTTCAAGATTATATCAAGTGGTTTTCTTTACGAGAAATTTGGAGGGGTGGTTTTTATTCCCTTGATGCTCTTCAGTTGCTAAAAGAAGTATAAAAAAAGGGAAGAAAAAATTTTCAGACCTGGAGAGCAATGAAAACTGGTGGTCCTCTACAAGTTGATCTAACATTTTTTTATTTTTCTTTTCAATCTCTGGAAACCAAAAGCACCACCGGCATTAGATCACTAGTTTGGGGGGAGTGTGGGTGCAATTACGCAAGTTTCTCTTTTCCTAAATTTCCATAACTATCTAAAATGTATAAAGAATTCTCAAGTTGCAGGAATTGATTTGCTAATTTTCTACATTGTACATAAAGAGGTAAGTTACATGTGGCCCTCAAGGAGTATATTAATATTCCAATGAACATTTGAATGTCTATATTGTATAGATTCGCAACATAAGGATTATCAGCAGAAGGACATGTATCACTAATTGAATAAAATTGAGCTTTTTAGCGCAGAGTCTCAATTATTGATCATAATTTGGTACACATCTCCAACTAGTTCACAAGCTGTTCAAATTTCAATGTATGCATCTAAAATATGCTCAATCTGATGCACAGCTAAACCGGAAAAGTCGACACCCACATTCGTTTCATCTCATAGAAAATATTTAGGAAATTCGGACAGAAGAGGGCCAAGGAGGCAAGCCTAGTGGATAGTTTTATTGTTGAAGGGATAGGGTATCTTTATCTAATTTACAGTTTGCAAACAATACATATTTTTTCTTCATGAGAGGAATCTACGGTGGTTAATTTGCTTTCAATGGAGATTGTTCTCGGCCATAAGATTAATTTGGGTAAAAGTAACATTGTGGGTATTAATGTAGGGTTAAAAAGGTTACAGGGGATGGCGAATATTATTGGGTGTCATTTTTTAGCAATTGCCTTTTTGGTTTGGGTCTCCCTCAAGATGATAATGACATAAAGGAGACGTTTTTCCAGTGTGGGAGAAAATTGGAAGAAGATTAGAGGAGTGCAAAAGAGCCTTGTTCTTTAGAGAGGGGCGGTACACTTTGGTGGAATCAATGTTAGGTAACATTCCTATTTATTAGGTCTTTATTTATGACACGGATTAGGGTTAAAAATAAGATCGAAAAAATGATCGAGAGATTTTCTATGGGAAGACATGGAGGGGGGTAAAAAGGCCCATTTGGTTAATTGGGAATCGATGTCAAAATCCAAAGAAAAGGAAGAACTTGGCATTGGAAATATTGTAGCTAAGAACGTTACTCTACTTGATAAGTGGTTATGGAGATTTCCTATTGAGAAGAAATCAGTTTGGCAGTGGATAATTATAAATAAATATGAGATTTAAGCTAATGGTTGGGATTTTTGTGTAGTTAACAGGAAAAATTGTCCTTCTCAGAAAGCTCTTTATAACATACATCCATTATTCTTGAGGTTAGTTTCTTTGAAGGTGTGTAATATTAACTGTGTTAGTTTCGCAAGCCTTTGCCATTTTATGTCAACTAAGTACGGCCTGAGACACCCTACGAATCCGTAAATCTAAGGTTCCCGAAAAATCCATCAATAAATGGCGAACTCCATTATATAAATGATAAGACATGGCTAAGGCACCTAAGTTTGCTCAAGCTTGCTTAGGAAGAGTTACGGGGCGTAAAACCAAAAATTATGCTAGCAAGCCAAACAACCCCTCTAGGGGTCCGAGTTGGCAAACGAGGAAACCAAACAAGAAATTTAGCCACCTCTCCCCCGAAGTTTTCCATGGATCGATCATCAAAGTCAGGGCAATAACGATGAAGGAATTGTATGCAATGATGTAGAAACAAAACGGAATGCAGGAATTTAGCCACCTCTCATTGGAACGCAGAAACAAAACGGAATGCACCGAATTTTTAACAAGTAGAACTAGGGATGAAAGAATAACCGATCAAACCGAACCGGCTGAAAATAAAAGCTTACAGTCAGTGTATGTGTCTTGGGCGATCTGCACGGTTTTGATTAATGAGATTTTTTTTTCTTCAGTTCGGTTGGCAGTACCTCGTAGTGGCAAACCGATTGAGACCAAACCGACCAATGAATGCATCATAGCCGAGCATGCTTTGCCTTGATGGAATCATAGCCGTCCACTCTGGGGTAATGGAGTGAAGACTTTTAACTTTGAACGTCTCTCAATCTGTATCACGCCCGCCCATGCTTCGATTTGACCATCTCTAACCATCACAAAAGGCGAACACTCAAACCTCACTCGGTCAATCATCTCTCTCACAGTGTCGCATCCTCAAGTCTCCATTCCCTCA
>JAOTRH010462694.1:0-28263 GCA_034768845.1 Heliamphora exappendiculata
AATAAATTTTTATAACCCTAAAAAATATTTTAAAAATCTAAGTGGGAGAGAAAATTTATTCACAGATAAATCTCGCGATTTCCATCACTAGTTTGTAGGCGATACCATAAACCATGCGTGTCGGCAGTAAGGCCTTCTTCCCCATCGGACAGATTAATTACAGTTTCATTAGTACAAACCTCCATTAGAAAAATTCTGAATAATTGTTAGTGTGGATCACTTCTGCATCTGAAGAGTTCATTGCGAAGCGATTGATTTATGATTAGGTGATGTTTAATACTTAGTTATATATAATAGCATTCTCTTCATCTGAGTCATTGCTATTATATACTGGACCGAAACTATATCATCTATTTAATTTTACTTGGCATGATCAGTTGCCTAAATAGTAAAATTAAAATGAATTGGCATGTCTGGTCTTATGATGAATAGTAGACGTCCTCCTATTGAAGTATGCTATTCTTAGATTACCAGGCTACTGGCGAATTAATTTTAAAATGATAGAGAGAATCAAATTAAAATAAATTCAAAATTTTGCTCATTATAATTAATAATTTTTTTAATTATGTGATTTTCAGAATTAAAATAACTTTTAATCCATTCGCTTTATACTAAAAGAAAACAAACTTACGGGACCAATTTTTGTTGACTAGAAAAGTAATTTTGATATAACTTTAACTATCAATAGTATTCCTTCAATACCAGAAAATGCGTCTATTTAAAAAAAAATTTCCTCTAAGCCTAAAGGCATGAAGAAGAAAAAAGTTCAAAAATAGGGATACACAGTTTTTAGGGTAGTTAAGGGGCCATGGATAAGTGTGAAAAAGCTGAAAGGAAAATATTTTTACTGTAACTAGACATGACACTGGAAAAAGTTATGTTCAGTATTTCTTATAAGGCAGAACATATAGGGTAATCTCCGTTCACTGGTTGTGAAAATATGTTTAGCAGTATTATCTGTCGATGCCTGGTGTATAAATATGAGAGTCACTAATCATGTCTGCAATTTGTTGCAGGGGTTTTAAGAAATCTAATAACTTAGTGATGGGGAGATTTACCTGCATATGGATAATAATACAAAGGTAACAACAGTTGCAGTAAGAGATGTCACTCTCAATTTTGGTAAAGATTGAATTTTAATATTGAGAGATTATCTTTATGTACCTGCAACTAAAAGGAACTTAGTTTTCGTTTCTGGATTGGTTAAATACAAATATTTGATTTATTTTAATAACTCTGTGGTTATTAAGGATAATAAACGAATTTTCTGTTCTGGTACATTAGTAGATGATCTTTTTATTATTAGTGCAATCTCTCATACACTACAACTGACTAAAATGAATACCACATCTAATTTACCATATAAGAGAAAGTTTCTTTATTTAATAAACCAAATGTGTTTTTGGCACTTACGTTTGGGTTATATTAATTTAAAAAAGATAAACAGACTGATAGCAGATGGACTTTTGAGTTCATTGGAAGTAGACGCACTTTCAGTTTTCGAATCTTGCATAGAAGGTAAAATGACCAAGAGACTCCTTTCAGCCAAAGGCTATAGAGCTAAAGAACCGTTGAAGTTAGTTCATTCTGATGTGTGTGGTCCTATGACAATCCGGGCTAGAGGTGACTTTGAGTACTTCATTAGTTTCATTGATGACTACTCAAGGTATGGATACATTTATCTGATGCACTATAAGTCTGAATGTTTTGAAAAATTCAAAAAATTCAAGGCAAAGGCAGAGAAGCGTCTCGATAAAAGTATAAAATCACTAAGATCTGACCATGATGGAAAATACCTATTTGGAGATTTTAAGGACTACTTGTCATTAGAGGAGATTATATTCCAATTGACTTCACCTGACAGTCTGTAGAAAAATGGTGTAGCAAAAAGAAGGAATAGAGCTCTTATAGAGATGGTAAGGTCTATGATGGGTTATTTAGGCTTACCCGATTCGTTTTGGAGACTCACTTTAGAGACAACGACTTACATTCTGAACATGGTACCATCTAAGTCAGTACCATCTACTCCCATAGAATTGTGGACCGGGCATAAGTCTAGTCTAAAACACATTCAGATTTGGGGGTGTTTGGCACTTGTGCTGAAAGAAAACGCGGTTAAATTAGAACCGAGAACAGAAGTCTGTTTCTTTATGGGATATCTCAAGAAAACGAAGAGTGGTCTATTTTATAATCCTAAAGATTAGAAGGTCATTTTTAGCACCAATGCCCAATTCTTAGAAGATGATTATATTATGGATCACAAGCCCAAAAGCAACATTATTCTGAAAGAATTTAGAGAAAATACTAGTAGAACAGAAGAATAAGTCACTGATATTTCATTATCTCGTCGTAGTGGGAGGACAATCGGGACAGGTGCAAATAAAAAATAGAGTGCTGATGCGCAGGGTTCAGATTCTTCACAGTGTGTTACTGCTAGTACACAGACACAGGTAGTGCCTCATCGTAGTGGGAGGGTTGTTCATCCACCTGATCTATATATGTTCTCAGGAGAGTCTTTTGATAGGATCTCGACAGAATTAGATACCGAACCCTGTAATTACAATGAAGCACTTTAAGACAAAGATGCAGATCTTTGGCAAAAGGAAATTAATTTAGAAATAGAATCTATGTATTCCAATCAGGTGTGAGAACTTGTAAAATCACCTGAAGGAATAAAATCCATTAGATGCAAGTGGATCTACAAGAGGAAGAGAGGAGCAGATGGAAAGGTTGAAACCTTCAAAGCTAGGCTTGTTGCTAAAGGGTTCACTCAGAAAAAAGGAATCGATTATGAGGAATCTTTTTTGCCGGTAGCCATGCTTAAGTCTATCCGAATTCTATTATCTATTGCTACTCATTTCGACTATGAAATATGGCAAATGGATGTCGAAATAGCTTTTCTTAACGGAAGTCTTGATGAGTGTATCTATATGATACAACCAAACAGATTCATTGAAAAGGGCTGTGAACACTTGTTGTGTAAGTTTAAGAGATCTACTTATGGACTTAAGTAGGCATCAAGGTCTTGGAACACTCAGTTTGATCAAACCATTAAGTCTTATGGTTTTGATTAGAGTCTGGATGAGTCTTGTGTGTACAAGAAGTGTGACTGATGCGTGGTGATCTTCCTAATACTTTATATAGATGATATCTTACTCATCGAAAATGATATGGGGACATTATCTACGGTTAAAATATGATTATCTGGGCAGTTTAATATGAAGGACTTGGGTGAAGTCTGCCACATTCTTGGGATCAAGCTCGTGTGAGATCGAAAACAAATGATGTTGGGCTTATCACAAGCAAAGTATATCGATGGTATCTTTACTCGTTTTAGCATGCAAGAGTCCAAGAAAGAGTTTCTTCATTTCAGGCATAGAATCACTCTATCCAAGAATCAGTGTCCTAAAACACCTGATGAGATAGAGAAGATGAAGGAGGTTCCTTATGCTTAGACAGTAGGAAGCCTCATATATGCTATGCTTTGCACTAGATCCGATATCTGCTTTGTCGTTGACATGATTAGCAAATATCAGTCTATCCAAGGACTAAGGATTATATATCAGTTTACCAGGCAGGCAGTCTAGTACCTTTATGGTACACACACTTAGATTTTCAGTCAAACATAGAGGTTACATGAAGAGACAATCTTGCAGATCCTTTATAAAGAGCTTACCGGCTAAGACTTTTGATAGTCATATAGAGGGCATGGAAGTCAAATGTATGTCAGTATAATGTTGAGTATAAGTGGGAGCTTGTTAGGGTTGGTATACTAAAAATTAAATTTTTAGTATTTAATTTTATTTTAATAAAATTAATTTTTTATTTTATGAGAATCTTTATGAGCAATATATGTGTATCATTTTTTTCATGTTATACATGAATGTCTGATATTCTGTATAGTATTTAATCTGGTATGCAGAATACATCTTGTACACAGAAGATCAAATTTTAGGTTCTTGTAGAATATAAGTTTTATGTTCACAATTTAGATAGAAATGGATATACCATCGGTACGACTGCAGTACAGAATTTTAGTAAACCTGTCTTGATTACGAAAAATAGATAATAGCGTCGTCTATTATTTCGACTCACTGTACTAATACACTTTCTACGTATTGAACGGGATATTTGGAGTAATTAATTTTATATTGACATATAAATTAATTCACTCCAAGGTTATTATAATAGTGCTTATCCTTTTAATCTTGAAATATTTATTGATTTGCGTGTATTTAATAGTCGTTATTTTGATTCATTAGAGGGTGCAATCTTATATGGGTCTATTTTCTTGGTGAATTAGATAGCAGTATTATTTATATGGCGAATATTAATTATTGACGAAATTCACGTCCCAAAAGATCGGGATTGATGATACCCTCTTAAGAAATCTTATAAGTTTTGACCGGGTTAAACTCTGCAGGTGAATTTGATTATTCGATAGTCAAATAAGTTAAGTGGAAGGGTTTAAAGAATATCAAGATACTGATTAAATTATATTGTCAATAATTAAATTTAATTGGCGGGTATCAAAAATCTTAACGTGAGGAGAAATGATAAGCATTTAATAACAGGAGCTCAATACAAGATGGTCTTGAAATTATAGGTTAGAGTATAATTATAGTTCTTTAGTTGTGTGAATTATAATTCAGTGTTTTATGAAAATTACAGAAATTGCTGTTAGTTTTCCATAATTACCGATACCTCTATGAGATTTTCTTAATTATAGAAACTACTGATACGTGTCTGTGTTCCACTGAAAGTCGTACTCATAATAACTTACATGGTCCTTACTGTAGCCCTGTAAATATGCGAGTAGACTAAACCAGTTTCATAACCTGTCTTTAAGACTAAAGTTGTCTAGGTTCTGCCGGTACAAGTTCCAAGAAGATTATAGCCCACACTATATCTGAAAATCGCATAATAGAATATAGTAGAAGATCTGACAGGAGCTTCAACTTGGATTCAAATCATAGTTGAAGATTCAATCAATAAAAAGGTAATCTTCTAAATTAACTTCAGATGCACGAGTTTTATTTTAATCGTTCGCTATCAAAAGTTTTTATCTGGAACCCGTTTTGGCGTTTGCCCGTCCAATTAATTTTTTTAGATAATTATTTGCAAAAATAAAGATCTTGACAATTTTGCCTCCATCAGAAAACCTTCAAACCAATAAACCTACATTGAACCGCCAACTTTGAACCATGGGACCGCTAGCTCTATTGTGGCGACCGAAACAAGAAACTCTTGGAAATCTTAGCCAAGGTGGCGACCACCACATTTGAACCATGGGGTCACCAACTCCATTGTGGCGATCGTCAATTCTAAAAATCTTGATATGTTCCAAAATGTGTTAGCATCTTATTGGTTCATGAATTCTATAAATACCACCCCTGGTACATTTTTCAAGAGAGAATTTAAGTGAGAGGTACTCTGCCAAAGTACCGAGAGAGTACGAGCCTTGACGCCAACACCCTGCCACTTTGTCAAAGTATGAGTTTCAGTACACCGATACACTGCCAAATTCTTGATTCATCGACTAAAGTTGGAGTATTTCCTGAGGATTAGACAGTTGACCACCATTCCCCGACTTGATGTTTCACCCAAATTATAGCAATTCAGGTATTTTGTTTGGATCCACAGCCTTTTTATCTCCATTTCCTCTTTTGGAGTGACTCAGTTTGTTTCAACCTTTTATTCTACATGTTTTATTCATTCCACTTACGTAGTTAATTCAAATATCCTGCTCTATTCGATTAGATCATGAGTTTTGAGTTATTTATGGTAAGCATGTTGAGATTAGGTTAAACTAGTTAAATTCATGTTATAAATCAAATCTTACTTTGTTTACTCAACCCATATTGGACATTTGCATCTTGTATGTTAATTTACTAAAATAGTGCTAATATGTTTAGTAATTGCGACTTACGGTGTCGTTATTGTCATAATCAATGTAATTACATACATATGGTTATAATTATCAATATTATATCCGTATTTCATATTTTTTAGTCAAAATGACTGTTATGTCACTATGTAATAGTCGTTGTTTTCATTCGTTATGTTTTGTTAACTTAATTTCTTTTTAATAGTATTTTTTTAATTTTTTTTTCTTTTATTTTGTTTAACATTAAAATTCACATTTTAAAAAAAAAATCTTAGCTTAGTTTCCTTTTGATGGTATTTATTTTATTTTTTTTTATTTTGTTGATAACTAACCTATAGTTACTTTTTAGTTAGAGTTTAATGATTTCTTTTTTTTAAAGCTTTGTTTATTTTGTTTAAAATAATGTTAGTGTAATTTTAGGTTATTTGGCAATATGTATTTTTGATACGATAATTTTAAAGCATGCTTTGTTCACTTCGTTTGAAACCATGCTTAGAGTAACTTAGGTTATTTAGTTATTTGATAATATTGTTAGCAAATTCATGTTCATTTTTTATATGATTTGAATTTAGTGACTTTTTAGCATATCTTTTGTACTTTTGTTTAAATTATGCTAATGTAGGTTATTTAGTGTTATTGCATGCGGGTTTGCTCCGTGTATTCTTTAGTCAAAAATTGCATATTATAGATTTAGAATTTTTCTTTTGATACTCGTTTTATTTGGCATTCTATATACATATGTTATGTATTTTTTTATTTGATTTTGGATGTTCTCTCTTTGCCCTCATCTTCTGTATTTGCATGGATTTGAAAATTTTAATTAAGAGCCAATGATGATTAGTAGAGGCCAACTTCACTGTTGGATAAACGGAGTGCCTAACACTTTTTTCAGATCGTATCTTAGCTCCCTGACCCTTGTTTTATCTGGTTATCGTTTTAAAGATCAGTGGCCCATTTTGTTTGGTTTTTTATTTTTCTCAAAAATCAAGTGGCGACTTTATTTTTCACAAAAAGAATTTTTAAAACTTAATTTTCAAGATATTAATATATTTTCTAAATATCTCTTGAATTCTCTCATTTTTTAAAACAAAACCCTAAATTCTAGTGCCACACTTGTTTTAAACTTTTTCAAAAGTAACATATATAGAATGAGAGGTTGAAGTGAGTTCAAACAAAAGTAAATAACAAAGCAAAATTCAACTATAATTCTCAGGTTCATGCGATTTGATTATTATTTCTAGATATGCCACACGTATAGTTTGAGCAAAGTAAAGCGAAAAATATGCGAGTGAGTAGTAAAATAAACAAATAAAGGCCTAAGGGACATGCAACAAAGTTTTAGATTCTAACATGCTATAAACGGGCTATATAGAAAAAAATAGAAAAGATTAAGACACTGTTTCAAGCTACTGGATATGCATAAAACACACGGTCAGAGCAACACATGTCGCGGCCGTGATAAATATAGAGTTACTGCGACAAACATGATAAATAAAACCTCACGGCCGTGACAAACGAAAGTCATAGCTGTGGTTTTCAGGGTTCCAAAAAGGGTATGGATGTGAAGCAAGGACCAAAAAGGGGACCCAAATGTGTAGGATAAATAGGACAGAGGCCATGGCCTATCAATCTTAGGCCAAATCCCTCATCCTTCATCCTTCATCCATCATGCAATGAAAAATACTAAACAGTAAGTACCGAACATTGCGGATGAAAAAAAGGATGCATGAATACATCTCTCATGTCACTGGCTTTCAAAAATCACGCGGCCGTAGCCAAGGTAAAAGGGTGGCTGTGACAATTACAGAGGTAAAACTAACGGCTATGATAATAACATATGGCGGCCAGCACTTTATGGCTTATAAAACATACGGCCATGGGTATTTAAGGTCACGGCCGACATGTTCTAGGTCCACATTAGGTACTGAAATAAAAGCATAAAGAACAGTGATCACCACCCACTGATTTGGTGTTATATCTATTGTGCATTGCCCCTCAAAGAAGGAAACAATGGTATAAAAAAATACATATCAAAACAGTAAAGTAGAAAAGAAAACTATAAAGCATAAATATCATAAAACTTTTAAAGACATCTTCACACTCTTAGCCCAAGATAAAGGTCACCGGATGGATAAAGAAATATTACGACTGGACTATTCATAGGTATAAAGGTGACGGCTTGGTATAAGAACTTCACGACCATTACTATTTCTGATAAAAAAGATGGTGGCTCAGCATAACACTTCACGACCATTACTATGGGCGAAACAAACCTCACGGCCATGTCAGTAAAAGGTCACAACCATTGATTTTGTAAAACCTCAGAACAAGCAAAAATGAAATTTTAAAGAACAGAGACCATAACTCATTTAATCTAGGCCAGATCTACTATTCATCACTTCTCAAGAAAGGAAAACGAGATGCATGAACATTAAACAGAACAAAAACATGATAGAATAATATAAAATAAAAGGAGATCAAAGGATTTTGAAAGTGTTTCTTTACATCTTCAGCCTAAAAGAGATATCGCGGCCTGGGCAAATAAACCACACGGCTGTACCTTGTATAGGTTTGAAAATGACGGAACGGTATAGGAACCTCACGGCCATTACTATTTTCGATAAAAAAGATGGCGGCTCAGCATGACATTTCACAGTTGTTACTATAGGTGAAACAAACCTCACGGTCATGTCATTGAAAGGTCATGGCCGTTGATTTTTTAGAACCTCAAAAAACTTCAAATGGGTTCGGTGTGCTGGTGAGTATGAAAACAAAATAAAAACAATAGTAACTATACGAAGTAGAAGACTGTAAAGTAACTGAATATAATAAGAACTTAAGAAAAATGATGCTTGCATAGAAATAAATGATAACAAAATTATAAAAACCTCACCCACGACACCCTCGGAGGAAGAAAACGAGGGTTTAGAGAAAAGTCGTGGTTCCTAAAGTTATCTCGTGTGTATATCTACCTCAAATGATCCCTTGAGGGTGTGAACAAAAACTTCGTCAACTTTAGCTTGGATGCGTTTTTTTCTTTGAAGATCATGAGAATTGACTAGCCTCTTCTGAGAGGGGCTACCCAAATTTGGGATCCCGATGTGCACGTTTTGCGTTTCGGAAACGAGGAGATGCGCCCTTCGATGTAAGACTTTTTCGCTAGTCTTGAGATTTTGTCTCTAGACGAAGTCATAGTTCCTACTCCATTTTCAAGTCCCAAAGACCGGTCAATGCAGCTTTGTGGTTACTCCAAACGTGAGGCTTCTCTTGTTACTCATGATGGAGTTCTTGATGTGGCTCAGATCATTGATCTATTTCGACCCTTTCAGCTCTAGCATCGTTATGCTCTTTGTATCTGTTTACTGGCTTATTTTCTTCTAGGGTCTTCTAATGGATGGGCTAGCTCTTCTTTGGTGGATGTAGCTTATCAGATTTACGAGGGCCAGGATCCCGCTCCACTAGTCCTTGTTGAGACTCTTCTTGGGCTTGACGCGGTTCATACTGAGGGTGCCCCTTGCTTCGTGGGCAGTGCATTACTGCTACAGGTATTCACTCAACTTTTATTTTTCTGTATTTCTCTTTATTTTTATGCTCAGCTCACTTTTTTTTTGTGTTTCTCTCTATGTTTTCCCTCTCAGCTCTCCTTTTTCTGTATTTGTTTTTATCTTTTCCTACTCAACACTCCTTTTTCTGTATTTCTCTCTATTTTTTCGCTCAGCTCTCACTTTTCTATTTTTCTCTTAGGTTTGGTTGATGGAGGAGATAAATCTGCTAAAAAAACCCATGTCCGATAGTGTTAGGGTTGGTATACTTAAAATCATATTTGTAGTATTTAATTTAATTTTAATAAAATTAATTTTTATTTTATGAGAATCTTTATGAGAAATGTACGTGTATCATTTCTCTAATATTATGTATAGATGTCAGGTATTCTGTATAGTATTTAATCTGATGTGTAGGGTATGACTAGTACACAAAAGATCAGATTTTAAGTTCTTACAGAATATAAATTTTATGTTCACGGTTTAGATGAAAATAGATATACCATCGGTTCAACTGTAGTACAGAGTTTTAGCAGGCCTACTTGGTTATAAAGAACAGATAATAATATCGTGTATTATTTCGACTCTTTATACTAGTACATTTTGTGTGTATTGAATGAGACATTTAAGGTAATTAATTTTATACTGACTATATAAATCAATTGACACTCCATGGTTATTATAAATAGCGCTTATTCTCTCAATTTTGAAATAATTATTAATTTAGCATATATTTAATATTCATTATGTTGATTTATTAGATGGTACGATCTTATATGGGTTTATATTCCCGGTGAGTTGGATAACGGTATTATTTATATGGTGAATATTAATTATTGACGAAATTTATGTCTCAAATAATCGGGATTGACGATACCCCATAAGAAAACTTATAAGTTTTGACTAGGCCAAACCCTACAGGTGAATTTAATTATTCGGCGGTCAAATAAATTAAGTGAAATGTCTTTAAAAATTTTTTATGCTGATTAAATTAAATTTTCAGTAATTAAATTTAATTAACGAGTATAAAAAATCTTAACGTTGAGAGAAATACTAAGCATTTAATAACAGGAGCTCAATGCAAGATAGTCTTGAGATTATGGGTCAGAGTGCAATTATAGTTCTTTAGTGGTGTGAACTGTAATTCAATATTTTATGAAAATTACAAAAATCGCTGCTAATTTTTCATAATTGCAGATACCACAATGAGATTTGCTTAATTGTGAAAACTGCTAATACGTATTTGTGTCCCACTACAAATATGTGGGTAGACTGAACCAATTTTATAACTTGTCTTTTAAGACTAAAATTGTCCAAGTTCTGCCGGTACGCGTTCTTGATAAATTGTAGCCCACCGTACATTTAAGAATCACATAAGAAAATACAGTAGAAGATCTGACAGGAGTTTCAACTTGGATTCAAATTATAGTTGAAGATTTGAACGGTAAAAATGTATTCTTCTAAATTAACTTTGGATGCACGGATTGTATTTTGATCATTCGGCGTCAAAAGTTTTATTTGGACCCTGTTTCGGCGTTTACCAATCCAGTTAATTTTTTACCAAAAAATATTTGTTAAAATAATAATCTTGACAGTTTTGACTCCAACAATTAATATAAGAGCCATTTAGCTTTTTATTTTTGATTATCGAGGCCGGATAGTTTTAAAGTTGTTACTAACTTTATTCTGCATGTGTTCTTATCCCAATTTTATGATCGCCATAATTTTTCATGTTTTATTGAATAGTGTGAATAATAATTATTTTTTTAATCATAGGAGTTAACCATGGTAGATCGAATGTGAGCCTTCGGGACATATGATCGATGTAATAGCTAGTTTTTGTTTTAAAAATATCTATTTAGATTATTTAAGAACATGTTGAATATATATCTAAGAACACGAAAAACAACGGTTCGAAATTTTAACAGGCCACAGATTGCAGTAAATTTTTAATGATTTTAAACTATTTTTTAAATAATTTTTCTACAATATTTATGCAGTAAAAATTGCATAAAAAACAAGTCAAATAGTGTAGAAAAATAACCAAAATAGCTCGGTTCTGGGGCTTTGTTGGCGACAGTTTTGATGATTTTTTGAACAATTTTTGGGGCATAAAATAGCAGTAAAACATACCTTGAAAACTATTTAGAAACCCAAAAAAAATTAGGCCAAAGAGTGCATTAAAACAGGTGACTTTCGGCAGGCGACGACGCACTATTCTAGGGTTGTTTGCGGGCTTTTTTGGACTGTTTTCAAGGTGTTCTTCAAAGTAACGTGTGCCTGGGTATTTGAGCTATTTTTTTAAAAAAATCAGCACCAAAGAAGCTCTGAAAAAAGGCCAAACGTGCGACAGTTCCAAGCGACGGCGCATAGGGGCAGTGGCAGTGGCTTCAGGCTGTTTTTTGGCCTTTTTTTCGGGCTGTTTTCAAGCAAATTATTTGACAAAAAAATCTTATTTTCCAAGAACTTTCCAATGGTATAAAGTTCGTCGAAAACATAGCTCAAATGAGGCAGCAAGAGTAGCCGAAAGGTGGCGGCAAGGTGGTGGCTGACGACTTTCTCTCTCCCAGGGTTAGTTTTAACGTATATTCTAATATATACGAGACTGATAAATGATATATCTATATATCATACTGTATCATAAAAACCTGATACAATCAAGATACAAGAATCAGAGATGAAAGAAGATTATTACAATTTATCTTTTCTACGAGAGACTGAAACGCTTCAGTGTTTCACTTGGATCATAAAATCGAAATATATGTATCATGTTGATATATATATATATATATATATATATGAACTGCGTGAATAATTGCAAATCTGTTTTATTTTTTCTGTTAATTTAATTAATTCTAAAATTCAATTTTAATTAAAATTTTTATAACGAAAAATAAAAATAAATTTTTTTAATTAATTAATTTTAATAAAATAAAAAAAATTAGACATTTTATTTTTTTACAAAATATCATGTTTAAGATAATTTTTCATAAAAAAAGGATATCTTAAAAAAATGTGAGAATTATTTCAGATTTTAAATTAATTAAATGAAAAAATATTTAATCAAATAAATTATTATTATTTTTAAAAATATGAAACGAAAAATAAAATAAATAAATACCTTTAATCAATACCATAGCTGAAAAATTGAAAAAAAAACTGTGCATTTATTAAATTTTATTTGTTACGCATTTAAACACGAAAAGATGATTTGGTAAATCGAAATCTTTATAATCGTATACACGAAAAGATATTTTATTCTTTCAGATCGTGTAATTTTTAAAATTAATAAATTTATTTAAATTAAACAGATTTTTATAACCCTCAAAAATATTTTAAAAACCTAAGTAGGAGAGAATTTATTTATAGATAAATCTTGCGATTTCCATCACCAGTTTGCAGGTGATACAATTAAACCATGTGTGTTAGCAGTAAGGTCTTCTTTCCCATCAAAAAGTTTAATTGCGATATCGCCAGTATAAACCTCATTTAGGGATAATTTTAGATAATTATTAGTGCGAATTATTTCTCCATCTAAATGGTTTATTGCGAAACAATTGATTTGGGATTAAGTGATGATTAACACTTAGCTGTAAATAATTAGCATCCTCTCCATCTGAGTCACTACTATTATTTATTGGACCGAAACTATGTCAACTATTTAATTTTACTTGGTAGGGTCAGTTGCCTAAATAGTAAAATTAAAATAAATTGGCCTGTCTGGACAAACGATGAATAGTAGACATCTTCCCATCGGGGCATGCTATTCACAGGGAACTAGACTGTTAGCAATTTTTTTTAAATGGTAAAGAAAATCAAATTAAAATAAAATTCAAAGTATTGCTTGTCATAATTAACACTGTTTTTAATTATGTAATTTTTAGGATTAAAATGGCTTTCAACCCACTCGCTTTAATACTCAAAAAAAGAAACTAACGGAACCAAATTTTGTTGACTAGAAAAATAACATGGATATAGCTTTAACTACCAATATTTTTCCTTCAATACCCGAAAATGTGTTTGTTTCAGAAAAGATTCTTTCTTTGGGCCGAAATGTATGAAGAAGAAAAAGATTAGAGAGACACAGTTTTCAGAGTAATTAGTGGGCCACAGACTGGTGTGAGAAAGCCGAAAGATAAATATTTTCACTGCAACCAGACAAGGCATTTAAAAAAGCTATGTCCAGTATTTCTCAAAAGGAAAAACAAATAGAGTAATTTCTGTTCACTGATTGTGGAAACATATTTAGTTGTCTTATCTACCGGAACCTGGTGTGTAGATATGGGAGCCATTGATCATGTCTACAATTCATTGCAGGGGTTCTAAAAAATTCGACAACTTAGTGATGGAGAGATTTACCTGTATATGTGCAATAATACAAAGGCAATAATAGTAGCAATGTGAGATGTCATTATCAGTTTTAGTGAAAATAGAATTTTAATATTGAGATAATGTCTTTAAGTACCCTCCATTAGAAAGAACATAGTTTTCGTTTTTAGATTGGTTAAAGACGGATATTTGGTTTATTTTCAATAACTTTGTGATTATTAAGGATAATAAACGAGTTATTTGTTTTGCTACATTGGTGGATGATCTTTATATTATTACTCCAATCTCTCATACACTGCAACTAATTAAAATGAATAACACATCTAATTTACTATATAAGGGAAAGTTTTCTTCTTTAATAAATCAAATATTTTTTTGGCACTTACGCTTGGATCATATTAATCTAAAAAGAATAAACAAATTGATAGCAGATGGACCTTTGAATTCATTAGAAGTGAAAGCACTTTCAGTATGTGAATTTTGCTTAGATGGTAAGATGACCAAAATGCTATTTTTGGCCTAAGGCTATTGAGCTAAAGAACCGTTAGAGTTGGTTCATTCTGATGTATGTGGTTCTATGACAATCTGGACTAGAAGTGGCTTTAAGTACTTCGTTAGTTTTATTGATGACTACTAAATGTATGGATACACTTATATGATGCACCGTAGTCTGAATACTTTGAAAAATTCAAAGAATTCAAGGTAGATGCAGAGCATTATCTGGGTAAAAGTATCAAATCACTACGATCTGACCATAGTGGAGAATACCTATTTGGAGAGTTTAAGGATTAGTGTCATCAGAAGGGATTACATCCCAATTGACTGCACATAGCACTCCGCAGCAAAATGGTGTAGCAAAAAGAAGAAATATAACTCTTATAGAAATGGTAAGGTCTATGATGAGTTATTCAGGTTTACCTGATTCGTTTTGGTGACTCTCTATAGAGACAACGACTTATATTTTGAGTTTGGTACCTTCTAAGTCAGTACCTTTTACTCCCACAAAATTGTGGAACGGGCGTAAACCTAGTCTGAAACGCATTCAAATTTGGGGGTGTCCAGCACGTGCTGAAAGGGAACACGGGTAAATTAGAATGGAGGATAGAAGTCTGTGTCTTTGTGGGATATCCCAAAAGAACGAAGGATTGTCTATTTTATAATTCTAAGGATCAAAAGGTCATTGTTAGCACCAATGCCCAATTCTTGGAAGAACTGAGAGAAAATACCAGTAGAACATAATAACAAGTCACTGATAACCCATTACCTCGTCGTAGTAGGAAGATTATCGGGACGGGTGCAAATCAACATAGGATGTTGATGCACAGGGTTCAGATTCTGCACAACGTGTTACAACTAGTACACAGATACAGGTAGTGCCTCGTCGTAGTGAGAGGGTTGTTCATCAACCTGATCGATATATGTTATTGGGAGAGTCTTTTGATAGGATTCTAGCAGAACCAGATACCGAGTCCTATAACTATAATGAAGCACTTCAAGAAAAAGATGCAGATCTTTGGCAAAGGGCTATGAATTCAAAGATGAAATTTATGTATTTCAATTAGGTTTGGGAACTTATAGAGCCACCCAAAGGGATAAAATCATTGGATGCAAGTAGATCTACAAGAGGAAGAGAGGAGCAGATGGAAAGGTTGAAACTTTCAAAACTAGACTTATTGCTAAAGGATTTACTCAGAAAGAAGGGTTCGATTATTAGGAAACCTCTTCGCTAGTAGCCATACTTAAGTCTATCCGAATTTTCTTATTCATTGCTACTCATTTCGATTACGAAATCTAGAAAATGGATGTCAAAACATATTTTCTTAATGGAAGTCTTGACGAGTATATCTATATGATACAACTAGACAGATTCATTTCAAAAGGCCAGGAGTACATGTTGTGCAAGTTTAAGAGATCTATTTATGGACTTAAGTAGGCATCGAGGTCTTGGAACACTCGGTTTGATCTAGCTATTAAGTCTTATGATTTTAATCAAAGTCAAACTGAGTCATGTGTGTACAAAAAGCGTGACGAAAGCGTGGTGATCTTTTTAGTATTTTACGTAGAGATATCTTGCTCATCGAAAATAATACGGGGGCATTGTCTACGGTTAAAGTATGGTTACTTGGACAGCTCGATATAAAGGACTTGGGAGAAGCCAACCACATCCTTAGGATCAAGTTTGTGCGAGATCGAAAATAAATGATATTAGGCTTATCACAAGAAAAGTATATCGATGATATCTTTTCTCGTTTTAGCATGCAGGATTTCAAGAAATGATTTCTCCTTTTCAAGCATAGAATCACTCTATCCAATGATCACTGTCCTAAGACACCTGATGAGATAGAGAAGATGAAGACAATTCTTTATGCTTCAGGGTAGAAAGCCTCATATATACTATACTTTGTATTAGACCCGACATCTATTTTGCCATTGACATGGTTAATAGTTATCAGTCTAACCCAGAAAAGGAACATTAGATTGCGGTAACGAATATAATCAAGTACCTAAAAAGAACTAAAGAAAATATGTTAGTTTATCAACCTAACAGTCTAGTACCTTTGGGGTACACCGACTCAGATTTTTAGTCTAATAAGGATTCCCGCAAGTCTACCTCAGGATATGTGTTTACCTTAGGAGACAAAATTATAAGTTGGAGGAGTATCAAGCAGTCTTGTATTGCTGATTCCATCATGAAGGCCGAGTACGTGGCAACTTCTAAAACAGCCAAGGAGGCCGTTTGGCTTAGAAACTTCCTATTGGATCTAAAGGTAGTCCCTTCAGTTCAATCGGCTATTACATTTTATTATGACAATAACGGAGCGATTACAAACTCAAAGGAGCCAAGATTTCACAAAAAAAAAGTACATTGAGCGTAAGTACCACCTAATATAAGAAATTATACAAAAAGGTGATGTTACTGTGATTAAGATTGCATCAAGAGACAACCATGCAGATCCTTTTACAAAGACTTACCGACTAAGACTTTTGATAGTCATGTAGAGGGCATAGGCATCAGATGTATGACAGCATGATTTTAAGTATAAGTGAGAGATTATTAGGGTTAGTATACTAAAATTCATGTTTTAAGTATTTAATTTTTTATTTTATGAGAATCTTTATGAGCAATGTATATGTATTATTTCTTTAATGTTATGCATAGATGTCCGATATTTTGTATAATATTTAATCTGGTGTAGAGTACGACTTGCACACAGAAGATCAGATTTTAAATTTTTATAGAATATAAGTTATATATTCACAATTTAGATGGAAATAGACATACCATCAGTACAACTGTATCACAGAGTTTTAGTAAGCATGTCTTGGTTATAGGGAACAGATAATAGCGTCGTCTATTGTTCCGACTGTCAGTGCTAGTACACTTTATGTGTAATGAACGGGACATTTAGAATAATTAATTTTATACTGATTATATAAATTAATTCGCATCTTAAAATTATTATAAATAGTGCTTATCCTCTTAATTCTGAAATAATTATTGATTTGCGTATATTTAATATTCATTGTTTTGATTCATTAGAGGGTACGATCTTATATGGATCTATATTTTCAGTGAGTTAGATAACGGTATTATTTATATGATAAATATTAATTATTGACGGAATCTATGTCCCGAATAATCGGGATTGACGATATTCCATTAATGAAACTTATAATTTTTTATCGGGTCAAACCCTACAGGTGAATTTGATTATCCGGTGGTCAAATAAGTTAAACGGAATGGTTTAAGAAATTTTTAGATGCCAATTAAATTAAATTGTCAGTAATAAAATGTAATTGGCAAGTATCAGGAATCTTAACGTAGGGAGAAATGGTAAGTATTTAATAACAAGAGCTCAATACAAGATGGTCTTGAGATTATGGGTCAAAGTGTAATTATAATTTTTTAGTAGAGTGAACTGTAATTCAGTATTTTATGAAAATTATGAAAATCGCTGCTAGTTTTCATAATTGCAGATACTGCTATGAGGTTTGCTGAATTGTAGAAATCGCTGGTACGTGTTTGTGTTCCACTGAAAATTTTACTCATAATTACTCCCAAAGTTCCTATTGTAGCCCTATAAATATGCCGGTAGGCTGAACCAGTTTCATAACTTATCTTCCAAGATTAAAGTTGTCCAGGTTCTACCGATACGCATTTTTGATAAATTATAGTTCACCCTACATTCAAGAATTGCATATGAGAATACAGTAGAAAATCTGACAGGATCTTCAACTTGGATTCAAATCGTAGTTGAAGATTCGACCGGTAAAAAGATATTCTTCTAAATTAACTTTCGATGCACGGATTTTATTTTGATAATTCGATGTTAAAAGTTTACATGGAGCCAATTTCGGCATTTGGCCATTCAGTTAATTTTTTATCAAAAATTATTTGCAGATACAATGATCTTTGCAATTTTATCTCCAACAGATAGCTACAGCATGAAGTTAGTCATCTATCGTCAAGTTTACCGCATCTGCTCCACTGAAACTGCTTGGAAGGTTTGGGGAGGACATTTCCTGACAATGCCCCTGGTTGAAGATAACTCTCATGACCACTGTCACTATGGGTCACTCGGGGGGGTCTGTTAGTCGATTTGAACTTGGCCACTTTTTGTCATCCATATCGCATTTTTCGTCAATTTTGGTATACTCAGATCAAACCTGACACTGTTGTGAGTCATCAGTACAGTTCTGCCCATCGAGTTCCTTTCTTGGGTCAGTACCAGTGGGCTTGGCCTTATCGACCGCAGATTTCGATCGGTAGAGAGTTTGACAATAAGCTTTCTAAAGACTACAAGACTTGGCTTGGGTCAGAATTAGAGTGTAGTGCAAGGAAAGGAGGAGACGCAAATAGGAGGACTTGACTTTGCTTCGTTGTGCCCCAATATCTTGACGATTTTTTTATTTTTTTAATTTTTTTAGGAAAAAGATGAGGACTTGTGAAACTTTCTTATTTTTAAAATCATATTAAATCTGTAAAACTTATTAATGAAAGTTTCTCTGCTTCTAGTTTGTGATGATTTCTAAAACTGTTTCTTAGATTTTCATTTTTGTAGTATAATCAATTTATTAGAAAAATTTAAAATAAAATTTTGCATTAATCAATTATTCAAGACATGATTACAAAGGATGCCTTTGAACAAAGGTTTGAGCCGAACTTCTGATAGAAACTGCCTACGCATCCTGAAAAAAAAAATTAGGTCATAACGTAATTCGAAGCATAAGTTACACTCGAGTATTGACACTCTCCTTTTTATTACTCTCACTTTTGCCGAAGTAATCCTTTCGGATTTTGACCCTTTAGGCTGTTGTAATTTTTTCCTAGACTGCCGTTAGGGTTTTCAGCCTAACGGGCTTATCTTTTTATTTTTATTTTGCTCTCAGGGACAAAACTTTTTAAGCTGATCCACGTCAATTGGCGTAGAAAAGACATTTCTATATTGATTTAAATAATGTCTCCTTTTAACATTAAAATTTTGATAAGATAAGACTTGACCTAAATAGGTTTAAACTTGCCCATTTGATAAAAGATCAGGACTTTGATGTAAAATTCAGTACCCAGACTACGCTAGAAAATAAAAATAATTATACACTTAAAATATAATTTCTGATAAAACCTTATAAATGAAAATTTTAATAGAAAAATTATAATAAAATAAGTTAAAATTTAATAAACATCAAAATTAAAACTTATAAGAAGAAAATTTTTGTTAAAATTTCGATGACTCGATAATTTACAAAATAACATTAAAAATTTATAATATATTTTTAAAAATTTTAGAAACTTCAAATTTTACATCGAAAAAATTATATGGTACAAATTATCCATGTATTTTAACACGTTATCCACGTATCAAAAGTTTATAATGAATAATCACCTAAGTCGGCCGCCGATTTGCCGCCGCTTGGGAAGATTAATTTGCCGCTTGAATGAAAAGATTTCTTATTATATATACATATGGGATTTCAAACAGAGTAAGGAGAATATATATATATATATATATATACATATATATATATATATATATCGGTCGGTTCGTAGCGAACTGGCCGATACGTAACTAAAATTTCATGTCCCGATTCGGATACTCGCCGATAAATCGGTGAGAATGGATTTCGCGCAAGAATTGGCCAGTTCGCGCTACGAACCGGTTCGTAACGGATTTTTGGCCTACTCATACGTGTATCAGACCGATTCGAATAAAAAAAGCCGGTTCGATATATATACCTCAAGCCTTTGGCATCTTTCTTCAAATCTGATTTAGTATTCATCAAACTTTTGCTCCAAACCCAGATCTGTTGTTTGAACGTCTGAGCTTCATTTTTGTTGCGTTTCGGATCTTGATCGAGCTTCATTTGTGTTGTGTTTCGGATCTTGATCAAGCTTCATCCAAATCTGATCCGTTCATTTTCATCCCATGTCTGACGACAGTGACGAGCTTCATCCCTGTTCGATGGCACCGATTCTTGGACTTGATTGTTGTTGTGTTTGCTAATCTGGTAGTTTTGTGTTTGCGCCCGAATCTGCGACGGTGGAACCCCGATCTAGTGGATTCGACTTTCATCCTCAGTCCGACGAGCTTCATCTCGTGTTCAACGGTATTGATTATTGTAGATCTGTCCTCGTGGTCGTGATTGGAGGCATTGCACTTCGGCGCCGGTTGGAATCGCGACGAGGGCGTATTGTGCTCTGTTTCTTGATGCTCTGTTTCTTTTCAATTGTAAGACAGTTCCAGTGTTGGATAAAGACAGAATACAGAGCTTGGAAATTGAGATTTACTTGGAAATTGAGATTTACACGGAAAGGTAAATATAATTTTAATTTATAAATATTTGTTTAATTATATTTTTAAATTGTTAAATGTTGTATTTAATTAATATTAATGTTGTATTTTTTTGTATGTTGTGTTTAATTATGTTATTTTATTTTATTTTATATTGAATTAAATTTATTAATTTGGTTCACAAATCATATTTATTAATTAATAAAAAAATATTAATTAATTTAGTATTAATTATGTCACTGTCTTATATTTTTTAATCTAAGTCAATTAATTTAAAAAATATTTTTTAATCTAGTGATTTAGAAAATTTCATTAGATACTATTTATTATATACCTAAAAAAATATTTGTTATAATAATGATGTTTTGGTAATGTTCTTAGGAGATTTTTATGTAATTGACTTATAATTTTAACATATTTACAAAAATATTTGTTAAGCTACTAATATTTAATTTTAATTTTGAAAGATAATTATATTTTATCTTAATTTTAAAAATACTATTTATCACTAAACTTGAACTAAAAATAGAAAAATATAATTGGACAATTTTTAAAAATAATTGATTTTTTTAATTAATAAATTATTTTCTCTTGTTATGAATTATTTTGCATTAAATGATGTTTGAATATTTTGATATATTTATCAGTTAAAAGCGTTCTACTAATGCCAAATAGTAGTGAATCTGGTAATAGACAATGGGGAAGAGGTGATAGTTTTCGTATACCTACCTAGTTAAGATATTGGGTGAAAATTTGATATTTCTATTGACAATACTCGCTATAAAGTGAGATATACTTTTTGTGGCAAAGAAATGAATAGTGCCATTGCCAGATTGAAGCAACACTTAGCACATGTAAAAGAATAAGTGCCAGCATGTCCTAGTGTTAATGGTGAAGTACAAACATTGATGATGCAACATTTGCAAGATTTTAAAGACAAAAAATTTGAGAAAAAAAAAACAAAGGGAAGAAATAATTGAACAAATTAGAGTCAGTCAACATAATGATGAAGACGAGCGTGAGAGATTTCATATGGATAGTGATAATTCAGATTCAGAACTGACCATTGCACGACGAGAAAGTTTGAGATTCCAAAGAGAACAAGAAGATAGTAAAAGATATAAGAACACGATGGAATATCGTTATCATGTAGGAAAAAATAGTAGGCCTAGTGGGAATATTGTTGGTGGTAGTAGGACTGTTGATATTGATTTTGGATCTCCTCCTGGATTTACTCAACGTTGTAATAGTATTCGTGAGAGTAATATTGGTATGAACAGGAAATGGGTTGATACAAACTTACCTGAATATTAGTTAGCTGACATAGATGTTGATATTCATCAGAGTATGGGGGAAAAGCAGACTGAACTTTCTTCTAAATTTCTTAATGCAGCCAAAAACAATTTAGGAAGAGCAGTTAGTCAGTTTGTGCTTTACACTCAATTACCAACAAATGTTGTTAATTCTCCCTGATTGGAACCAATGCTGGATGTTGCGAGAGAAGTTGGAAAAGGAACGAAACTTCTTAGTTCTTATGAGGTGATCATTCAATTTAAAGCTAAATAATTTGCTTATTTTAATGAAATATTTATGATTCAATAATAATAATTTTTTTATTATTTACAGGTGGTTGAAATTTATTACCTCAAGAATATGAGTCTTTGAAAAAATGGATAGAATCTCACCAGTTTAGTCGGGAAGAAAGAAGCGTTACCATAATGTGTGATGGATGGTCGAACCTATAAGAAAACATATCATTAATTTTCTTATATACAGTAATCGAGGAACAGTTTTCCACAAGTCCATTGATGTTAAAATGTACCTAGCAGGACAGCTAATTACTACTTTCGTCTTATGGATAAAGTGGTAAATGAAATAGGGAAGCAATACATTGTCCAGATTGTAACTGATAATGAAACTGCAATGAAAGCTGCAGGTAAGAAATTAATGCAAAAAAGACTTCACATATATTGGACTGCTTGTGCTGCACATTATATTGATATAATATTAGAGGACATTGGAAAGAAAAAAAATGTGAAAAAGGTGTTAGAAAATGCAAGAACAATCACACGTTTTATTTATAATAGTGATTTGGTTGTGGATTACATGAAGAAATTCACTGAAGGTGGAGAGTTGTTACGTCCTGCCATCACACGTTTTGCTACAAATTTCATCAGTTTGGAAAGTTTTGTAAGGCACCAGACTAGTTTGAGAGAAATATTCAATTCAACTGAGTAGAAGCATTCTAGATTGGCTAAAAAAGATAAGGCAAAAGAAGTGAGAAAGATTATAGAAAGCAAAAACTTTTGGGCGAAGACTGCTGATATCTTGAAAGTACAAGAACCACTTGTAAAGGTGCTTAGACTTGTTGATGGGGATACAAAGCCAATGATGGAATTTCTATATGAGGTTATGGATAGAGCAAAATTATGCACAAAGAAAGATTGCTGTTATTATGCTGACTATTGGAAAGTTATCGATCATCGGTAGGCTTTTCAGTTACACACAGATTTGCATGCAGCGGGTATGTAATTTATATTTATATAATTATATTTGTTGGCGATATTATTAATTTAGAATTTCTTACCTTTCATTATCTTCTTTCTAAATGTAGGTTATTTTCTAAATTCACTGTTCCAATATAGTGGCAATCTTTCTAATCATAGAAAAGTGATGGATAGGGTTAGAAAAGTAATTTAAAAAATGCTTACTGATCTCAACGAGCAAGTGAAGACCATCAATCAAGTTAGTTATTATGTTATTTGTTAAATGAATAACTAAGTAATAATTTTGAATTTATAATTTAATTATAATTTGTTAAATATAGATTTCATTATTTCATAATGAAGAAGATTCGTTTGATAGTATATTGGCTCAGAGAGCAGTATTAGCAACAAATCCTGGTAAATATTTCTATTACATACACTTGTATAAATATTAAGTCTATGTTTAATGTTACTGAGTAATACAAATATAAATTATTAAAAAATTGTTTGATTGTGTTTTATTTTATATAGCTGAATAATTGATCTATTATGGCGTGTCAACTCCAGCTCTTCAAAAAGTGGCAATAAAAGTTTTGAGCCAAACTACATCTGCTTCGAACTGTGAACGCAATTGGAGTAGATTTAGCTCGATATACACAAAGACAAGAAATCGATTGAAGAATAAAAAATTGAATAAATTTGTCTATGTGTATTACAATATGAGGTTGAAGATTAGACATGCAACAAGAAAAAATCAAGATGAGAGAAGAATATTTTAATTCGATAAATCTTGATTATATTTTTGAAGAGGATGACCCGTTGGCTTCATGGTTGCAGGAGAGAGAACATGATGTATTAGATGATGAAGGTAATTCTGATTGGTTGCATTTCAGTGGTGATGATCAAGAGCAACAAAGATTAAATCCATCTGAAAATGATTCAAGTGTGGGGCGTGGTCTAAGTCCACTTAATGATGGTAGTGGCAGTGATAGTGATGGGAATACTCCTGGTGGTTGGCAACAAGGGATAGAAACTTCTACACATAGTAGTGGACGAAGTGGTAGTCATTTTCATGTTGACAACAAATGACAACAGCAACGGCGACACTCTGTCTCTTCATCTGATGTGGGTGGATTAGGTAGACGTTCCTATAATCTTAATGATAGTTATGGACATTAGCAACTTAGAAATCAATTCAGACAGCTTGAATTTAATCAATCTCATGAGAGGGCTCAACATTGGCAACCACCACCATATCTTTACTATCCCTACCTTGGACAACTACCACCATACATGGGCACGAAATATTCTTATTATCCTCAGCAAGAGTACTCTAGTCATAGTAATGTTGGGTCAAGGTTTCAAGGTTCATATGATGGTTATTCACAAGGATCTAGTAGTATTGGGAGTACAAACATTTATGATAATTGCACTTTCAACAATTATTACGAATATGAACATAGAGCATATGAGCAACAAACTCGTCGTGATGATCATAATAATATGGAGTATGAAGATCCTTTTGTTCCTCCACGGCATTCTTCCTACCATTGAACTTTTATACTCTTGAAAAATGAGGTATACATTTATTAATTGTATAAACTTATTAATCTACTGGGATATGCTTTTTTTCATATTTATATTGAGTAATAATATGTTTTTACATATCTAGATTTATATTTAAATTAAAAAAAAATTTAAATTAATAGTGTTACGCGCAAAACTCCGGACCACGTGAAACACCCATAAACAACCATACAAGATACTCAACCCAAGAATATACTCTCAATTTAAACCATACATGAATTATATATAAATGTCAAACGGCAATATTACACGGCTCCAATGCCCAAAGACATGTTATAAGCGTACATATAACAAAACTAGCAAAAAGGAAGACTACAGCGCTTCCACCTCTTCAGCACCTCCAGATCAACTAGCGTGATCGCTACCTAAAGAAAAGAAAATCCCACACCGTGAGCCAAAGTATAGCAGATTCAAAACAACACATGCAGTATAAGTTAAACATGCTCGATAAACAAAGTACAGTTTTCGACTCTCTTTCAAACCATTAAAAACAGTTTGAAAACCATTTTAGATCACGACTCACCAGAGCCAGAAAATCATTTTCACATGCAATGAGAAAGCGAGGATAAAAACCATTTGTCGACTCATCAGAACCCTAAAAACGATTCGAGTATTACGACTCCCGTAGGTCATTCATTAATACAGTATTTCGACTCCCGTACGCCGATAATACAGTTTTAAGAAAATTGGTCTATCCGTCCCAATATGTACTTCATGCAATCCATGAATCTTCTCGGACTTTCACTGACGGACTACTGCCCAATCCAGGCGTCTTCTCGAACTTTCACCGACGGGCCACCACCCAATCACAGCGTCTTCTCGAACTTTCACCGACGGGCTGCCACCCAATCACAGCGTCTTCTTGGACTTTCACCGACTGACCACTGCCCAATCCAGGCGTCTTCTCGAACTTTCACCACAGGACCGCAGCCCCAAATACACTGGCTTTGGCAGCCTACCTCGTTCACCGGCTTTCACAGCCTACCTCGTTCACCCACACACGCACACATGCATCAACAATCAGGATTTTATATCTACTAGATCACAGATTCATCTAATCCATTTCATACACATATGAAAACCTAATTCAGGAATTAAAGCATATAACCATGTATCATCACGACGTTTCACAAACCACGTCACATGCCTATAAAATCTTAGGTTTTAAAGAATAAACTATGTTACACATAACGATTGATATCTCAACCACGCAATCCACATATGTATTCCATACATGAATAAACAGTTATAAATATGCATATAACCATATAAATCCACATCACGACGCCACCCGTCACGTAACCGACATCCACCCACGGGGTCAACGCACACGACCCCTACTAGCCCAAGCACGCCCAACACGACCATCACAGGCCCACGACGCTCACCCGCACCAAGACAAAACCCACAGCAAACCACGCACCCAACCGTGCATCACAAACCGCATCTACCATGCACATCACCCACGAGGGAAACACTCAAACGCACACCTGAGGCCACGACACGACCCCAAAAACCACCACATAACCAACCCAACCCCAAAAGGAATCCATAGGTATTTAAATCAAGTAATTCTCATAAATTAATCAATCGAATACCATAGAACACCAACCGAAAACCAAGGAACCAACCCAAAACAACCAACAAACAGCCCAGAATTTAGTCGACTTGACCAAATCCCCAGTCGACTGAAAAATCCGCTGAAAACGGCCAAAATGCCCAGAAGCACTGTCCAGTCGACTGACCCTCGAGGTCTAGTCGACTGAACCTCAATAACACCAATCCAATCGACTGAACCTATGAGTTCAGTCGACTGAACCCACCCAGAAACTGATTTCGAGCTACGGGTTCCACCTCCAAACCCTGGATCGAAGCCTCTAAACCTCCGTACAACACCCTCGAAAATCCACACGCCCAAGCCTAACCTCAAAATCACAAAAAAACTCTCGAAATACGATTCTATCCACCGGAACCAACAAAAACATGATTTTTAACCTGAAAACTAACTTTGATAGAATTTCAGATCTACCAAGATCTAACCGTTAAAAATACACACGTTTACCCATATCACCCTTATACAGTAGTAGGGTTTAGAATCCTACCTCGAAGAGTTTAAAACTCAATGTCTCGAACCACGTGTAAAATTGAGCTTCGCTAGAATTGAAATCTGACCGGATGATTGCATAGCCCACCGCGCCAAAAGCAAGGATCCGCTGTTGGATCGTTAAAAATTGAGCCCCAGGCCCCCGAAAACTTAGAGAGAAGGCAGAGAGAAAACTAGAAACTTACTGAAAAAGTTTTAAAAAATATTTTTATGAAAATATCTAACTCCAGATATTTATAGGGGTCCAAAATATATTTTTTTAAAATTTTTCGAGAATTGCACCACAACGGCCCGCAGTCCTGAAAATCTATCCCGCATGCATATCTAAGCCTGATCATGCATCAAAAGCAGTAAAAACATGCTACAACAAAAACACATAACGCGCGTCCAAAAATGTCAAAAAAGGAAAACGGGTTAGGATCTCACAACTCTATCCCCCTTAAAAGAATTTCGCCTCCGAAATTCAACTCAAGGTTAAAACAACAACAGTCGATCGAAACCGACACAGGCACACGAGATGGCCAGCCAAACCATTCCTAGGATATAGTCAAACAGGGTCAGGCATCCTAGTCAAAGGCCAACTATCTCCAGGACATGGGATCTACAACACTCCCAACCTCACATCATCACCAGCTACTGCCTCAACACAGCACACCATCCACAAGATCCATAACCAGCCCCAAACAGATGCAATGAAGGATCTGACCCTTAATCTGCATACTCAGAAAGTACCTCTGCTCGCTGAAGGTGTATCAGTATCCTCCGGCATGACCTGTGCCCTAGATGAACCGCGAGCTGCAAAAGAATACACTCGGGGCAACCCTACTCTGTCTTGTCCACCATAACTTGGCGCTGTCGGTTGCCGCACCGACTGAACTGATGTACTCCCACCTGCCATCAGGGAAGTCTGTACTGCGGAGGGCTGCTGTCGACCCTGCGCATACGAACCCATTGGTGTGTCCTCCCTGCTCGGCGCACTGCCTCTCTGGGGACAATTCCTACGAATAAGTCTAGACTGTCCACACTCATAGAAAACTAATGGGTCCTTCCCCTGCGGCTGCACTGGAGCTAAGCTCTCGGATGGTTTCGATTGTAAACAATCTTCCGCACGATGCCCCGGCTATCTGCATCAAAAATAGGTCAACTCCCGCTGCTCCGGCCTCCCAGATGAAGCCACAGATGGTGATGGTGCTGAAAACTGTTATGATCCAGATGGATAGAAACTGGGACCAGAGGACCTCTACCTCTTGCTGGAGCATCCACCTGTCTGTACCTCCGTACCGCCCGGTGATGTCTTAGCCTCCCTCGAAGCTCAAGTCTCAGCCAATGCATTCTCAACCCTCGCTGCCGCCTCCACCAACTGTCTGAACACATGATATCCCATCATAGCCACTCGCTCCTTGATTTCCTACCTCAAGCCCCGCTCAAACCTCATAGAGAGCAACTCATCTGTACACTCTACCTCCGGTGCAAATCGAGACAAGCTCGTAAACCTGGCCTCGTACTGCATGATGTCCATGGTCTCCTGGGTAAGAGA
>JAOTRH010462705.1:0-28262 GCA_034768845.1 Heliamphora exappendiculata
TATATACTCTGAAGCCCAACCACAGTTCTATACAACTGAAAATAAATCATGCAATCAATGGTGGAAGCTAACTCGACCACAAAGCCAAAAAATGGTTTTTCTCAAAAACCACCGGCTTTCCCTCATGAAAACCACATATTTTCCATCCTTGAAACTATGGATATTATCCTAGCAGATATCATGCTGTAGTTAAGGGAAAACGGTAAGAACACAGATAAAGGTAACAACTATAGACCCCTGCCCATTACCCTAGCCACCACATAAGGTCTACTTGGTAATGACAAGTTCTATACGGAGTCACAACACGTGCCACTCACGGGGCAACCGGCTCATTTACGGATTTCCACAACTGATGGAAGAGCTTCCAAACCACATTTATGGGATCAACCCGAAGGACCGTAGGGAACCTATACCACACAGGTGTCTTCTTGGACTTTCACCGAAGAACCACCGCCCCATCTACCGCATGTGTCTTCTCGGGCTTGCACTGAAGGACCACCACCCCATCTAATACAGTGCTTCTCGGGCATTCACCGAAGGATCCCAATCCCATCTAACAATTCATATGTCTATGCATAACCTAATCAGGAATTAAATGCATCACATATCTTCTCAGGCTTTCACCGAAGGACCACTGTCCCATCTAACAGTTCATATGTCTGTGCATAACCTAATCAGGAATTAAATGCATAAACCACGTCACATGCAAAACACGTGATTCACATTGCACTAACCAACATCAAATGCCTTGCAACTCACCCATATAATCGTACGTGCAACCCATGCAACATACATAAACCACGCACCACGTGCGACCCACGCAACACATGCATATATGAATCGGAATTTAGACACATCATGATTACATACGATCACCTATCCATACAACAACATGTATGAATAAAGCTACCCATAGTTCTATATACATAGAAACACATATGCCCATGGCATTCCACAAATCACGTCACATGCCTATAAGACTCTAAGTTTTAAAGCATAAACCACGTTACACATAACGATATCAAAGCCATGTAATTCACTTACATTTTTTGTACATAAATAAAGCAGAGTTAAATATGTACAACACCAGTTATAAAAGCACATAGTCACTTATAACCTCACACCACGACGCAACGATGCCCAAACCACCACAAGCACAACTGTGCATCAAAAACCCACATCTAACCATGCACGTCAACCTGAGGACGGCACCTAACAAACAACCAAAGCCACGACACGACTCCTGAAGCCATCACACAACTAACCAAACCCCAAAAATAATCCACAGTATTTGAATTGACTAATTCCCTTAAATTAATCAATTGAATACCATAGGACGCCAATTGAAAATTAAAGAGCAAACCAACAAACCACAAAACACCAACAAACTCCCAAGGCCCTAACACGACCAAAATGGACTCACACACATCCAACACAAGCCCGCAACGCCTCCAAGTGCCCAACACAAACCCACAACGCCCCCAAGCGCCCAACACAAACCCACAACGCCCCACAGAACAAGGAATTAAGTCAAAAGGGCCAACAAGGATGAAAAACATCCTTTTCCAAACATCTTGCCAAAAACGGTTGAAAAACAGTTTTGGAATCTTGACATACCTTCACTCTTTTGGTCATAAGTTTTTCTATAAAAAGAATTTTGAAGTGAGGGAGGTGTCGTTGGAATAAAGACTTCCGGGGCTTCAATTTGAGCACAAAAATAACCCCATTCCAAGTCTAGATGAGGGAGATACATCGATTTGAAAAAATATAATTTTTTCTAAAATTGCCAAGACCGATCGATCAGTTAAAAGACCGATTGATCCCTCTCACACCAGTCTCGGTTTTTTCGAAAACTGAACTGGTTTTTCTTGCCAAAACACTTCCAAACTCAAAATCAAAGCCTCTAAACACCATATCTACCACCTATGAGCTTACCTAAGCCCAAGACTACCATAAAGCTTCAAAAGAAACCATCACAACTCAATTCCATCCGCCGAAAACGATGAAAAATAGATTTTGAAACCCAAAAACCCATTTTTATGAAAAGTTAGATCTACAACAATCCGATCGGGAAAAATACACTCGATTACACGTAGCACCCTTATAAAATATACAGGTATAGAATCCTACATCGGTGAGTTAAAAACTCGACGTCTCGAACCACGTAAAAAATCGAGCTTCGCCAGAATGAAATTCTGTCTGGATGAACGCATTGGCCACCGTTCCAAGAATAAGAATCGACAGTCTGATCGTTGGAAACTGAACCCTGGGCCGCCGATAACATAGAGAGAAGATAGAGAGAAAATAGGTAGCTTGTTGGAGAAGTTTTAAAAAATATATTTCTGAAAAATATCTAACTCCAGATATTTGTAGGCCTCCAAAATATCTTTTTTTGAAAATTTTCAAAAATTGCACCACAACAGCCCACGGCCCCAAGAACCTACCCCGCATGCATATCTAACCCATATTATGCATCAAAAGCATTGAAAACATGCTAAAGCAAATATACTAAACGCGCGTCGAAAAATGTCGAAAAAAAAATAGGTCAGGGTCTCACAACTCTTCCCCCTTAAAGAAATTTCATCCCCGAAATTCAACTCATGGTCAAAAGAAAACAAACTGTCGGGCACAATCGACGAGGCACACGAGATGGTTAGCCAAACCATTTTCTTAGGATATAGTCAATCAAGGTCATATATCCTAATAATGGCTTACTATCTCAAGGTCATGGGTTCTACAACTCACCTCAACCTCACATCCACAGCAACTGCTACCCCAAGGTAACAAATCATCCACGAAACCCATCATCAACTCCCAAACAGATGCAATGAAGAAACTGGCCTAAGGTCTACATACTCAGAAAGTACCTCTACTCGCTAACAGCGTAGCTGCATCATCCGGCACGACCGGTGCCCTAGAAGAATTGGGACGTATAAGAGAATATGCACTGTCCACCGTGACTCTGCCCTGTCCACCATCTCTCGGCACTGTCGATTGCCGTACTGATTGAACAGAAGTTTCTCTATCTGTCACCAGGGAGGTCTGAAGTGCTAGATACTGCTGTCGATCCTGCGCTAGTAAACCCTCTAGTGTGCCCACTGTACTCGGTGCATATCCCCTTGGCCAACACCACGACCACGGCCTCGCCCTCTCCTTGCAGACATCACGTCTATATGAAAGAAAACAGAACATAAGAAGCTGCACCTAGCATGAACATAAACACATAAACCTGCTAACACATAGCCACGTAGGTTCTTGCTACATAAAACCCCATATACCGAGGAGAACCGATAAGAATGATGCGTCAATCTGAATAACCTACTCAAATTCTCTGCTAGAAATCACGTCACCTAAACGCGTTTCTAACTTGGCTCCCAAGTTTGTTAACCCAGACACCCAAAGGTAGGACTAATCAATCCCACAATTCAACCACCATGCTCACATATACACATCATCCACATAGCTAACATGCTGACACGTCATGTTATTAAAGCATCTAAACACATGCAGTTAAGCACACGCAATCAACCTCACAAGGGAACGCACCCTCTTCCCACAGCTCATAGGTATTCGATCCCAGAGCTCTGATACCAAGCTGTCACGCCCCTAACTCTGGGTTACATGAATATCCACAAACAACCAATATAATACCCATCCCAAGAATACACTCTCAGAAATAAACCATACATGCATTGTATAAAAACGCCAAACGGTAAACAATACATAAGGCTCCAACGCTAAAAGCTTACACTACATGGCCCCAACACCGGAAAACAAGTGTTAAGCATACATGATACAAACAGAAATAAAAAGGAAGACTACAGCTCTTCCATCTTCCGAGCACCTCCAGATCAGCTTGCGTGACCGGTACCTGAAAAAGTTTTATCCCACACCGTGAGCCAAGGCTCAGCAGAAAGTAGACAATCATGCAATATAAGCAAATCATGCTGGGAAAATGAGGTGTAATGTTTGACTCTCTTTCAAGCCATAAAATAGTTCGAAAATGGTTTTAGATCACGACTCACTAGAGCCACCAAAATAGTTGGAAACACGACTCGCACAAGCCCCCAGCAACAATAGATATATATATATATATATATATAAACCGACTCTTAAGCCCAACCACAGTTCTATACAACTGGAAATAAATCATGCAATCATTGATGGGAGCTAACTCGACCACAAAGCCAAAAAAATGGTTTTTCTCAAAAACCACTGGTTTTCCCTCATGAAAACCACACATTTTCCATCCTTAAAACTATACATATTATTCTAACAGATGTCATGCTATAGTTAAGGGAAAACGGTAAGAACATAGATTAGGGTAACAACTGTAGACCCCTGCCCATTACCCTAGCAACCACAAAAGGTCTGCCTGGTAATGACAAGTTCTATACGGAGTCACAACACGAGCCACTCGCGGGGCAACCGGCTCATTTACGAATTTCCACAGCCGATGAAAGAGCTTCCAAACCACGTTTACGGCATCAACCCGAAGGACCGTAGCGAACCTATACCACACCGGTGTCTTCTCAAACTTTCACCGAAGGACCATCGCCCCATCTACCGCATATGTCTTCTCGGGCTTGCACTGAAGGGCCACCAACCCATCTAATATAGTGCTTCTCGTGCTTTCACCGAAGGATCCCAATCCCATCTAACAATTCATACGTCTATACAGAACCTAATGAGGACTTAAATGCATAACATGTCTTCTCAGGCTTTCACCGAAGGACCACTGCCCCATCTAACAGTTCATATGTCTATGCATAACCTAATTAGGAATTAAATGCATAAGCCACGTCACATGCAACGCACGTGATTCACATTGCTCTAACCGACATCAAATGCCAAGCAACTCACCCACATAATCGTACGTGCAACCCATGCAACATACATAAACCATGCACCACGTGCGACCCATGCAACACATGCATATATGAATCAGAATTTAGATACATCATGATTACATAAGATCACCTATCCATACAACAACATGTATGAATAAAGCTACGCATAGTTCTATATACATATAAACACATATGCCCATGACATTCCACAAATCACGTCGCATGCCTATAAAACTCTTGGTTTTAAAGCATAAACCACGTTACATATAACGATATCAAAGCCATGTAATTCACTTACATTTTTTGTACACAAATAAAGCAGAGTTAAATAAATGCAACGCCAGTTATAAAAGCACATAGCCACTTATAACCTCACACCACGACGCAACGATGCCCAAACCACCACAGGCACAACCGTGCATCAAAAACCCACATCTAACCATGCACGTCAACCTGAGGACGGCACCTAACAAACCACCGAAGCCACGACACGACTCCCGAAGCCATCACACAGCCAACCGAACCCCAAAAAGAATCCATAGGTATTTGAGTTGACGAATTCCCATAAATTAATCAATTGAATATCATAGGACTCCAATTGAAAATCAAAGAATAAACCACGAAACCACAAAACACCAACAAACTCCCAAGGCCCTAACACGACCAAAATGGACTCACACACATCCTACACAAGCCCACAACGCCTCCAAGTGCCCAACACAAACCCACGACGCCCCCAAGCGCCCAACACAAACCCACAACTCCCCACAAAACTAGGAATTAAGTCAAAAGGGCCAACAAGGTTGAAAAACATCCTTTCCCAAACATCTGGCCAAAAACGGTTGAAAAATAGTTTTGTAATCTTGACACACCTCCACTCTTTTCGTCATAAAATTTTCTACAAAAAGAATTGTGAAGTGAGAGCAGTGTCATTGGAAAGAAGACTTCCGGGGCTTCAATTTGAGTACAAGAACGACCCCATTCCGAGTAAGGATGAGGGATATACATCGATTTGAAAAAATATATTTTTTTCTGAAATCGCCCAGACCGACCGATCGGTTAAAAGACCGATCGATCCGTCTCACACCATTCTCGATTTCTTGGAAAACTGAACTGGTTTTTCTTTCCAAAACACTTCCAAACTCAAAATCAAAGCCTCTAAACACCAGATCTACTACCCATGAGCATACCCAAGCCCAAGACTACCATAAAGCTTCAAAACAAACCATCACAACTCAATTCCATCCGCCAAAAACGATGAAAAATAGATTTTTAAACCCAAAAACCCATTTTTATGAAAAGTCAGATCTACAACAATTCGACCGGTAAAAATACACTCGATTACACGTAGCACCCTTATAAAACATACAAGTATAGAATCCTACCTCGGTGAGTTAAAAACTCTACGTCTCGAACCACGTGCAAAATTGAGCTTCGCCGGAATGAAATTATGTCCGCATGAACGCGTTGCCCACCGTGCCAATAATAAGAATCAATAGTCTAATCATCGAAAACCGAGCCCCGGTCCTCCAAGAACTTAAAGAGAAGGTAGAGAGAAAATAGAAAACTTGTTGGAGAACTTTTGGAAAATATCTTTCTGAAAAATATCTAACTCTAGATATTTATAGGCCTCTAAAATATCTTTTGTTGAAAATTTTTGAAAATTGCGCCACAACGGCCCACGGCCTCGGGAACCTACCCCGCATGCATATCTAACCCAGATCATGCATCAAAAGCATTGAAAACATGCTAAAGCAAATATGCTAAACGCGCGTCAAAAAATGCCAAAAAAAGAAAACGGGTCATAGTCTTACAGGATGAATGTAAGTAGTATGCAAATTTGGTAAGGGTTATATATAATTTAAGTCGCATGGATATGAATACAGTAGTAAGGAAGTGGGGGATGTCAATTATTATGTAGCCTGAGCTTGTATGGTTTAAATTTTTTTTGGGAATTGGTACAACTATTATGTAGCTGGAAATGAATGGTTGTAATAGTTTTGATTGTATTTGAGAGTTGGAATCCAGGCGGTGCCTGAGTATGTATCTTGTGATATGAATTTGAGTTTGATAAGAAAATTTGAGATAGTCCGAAAAACAGAGGAGACTGTCCAAATTTTTAATTTTTATACTTAGAAAATTTTTGAAGATTAGGTTCTTTAAATGAGGTTCAAACCATAAATAGGGTTTTAAAGAAGAAGTTACGTCAGTGATTCGGTAATGTTGAGTCATTAAGTGGAGTTCACGTGACCCGGGGTTTGGGGCATGACAACTTCCTTGAGCCTTATGTTTTCTTTTTGAGGTATTTTTCTTTGAGCTTCACACAGCCCATCTCTATCAGAAGTTTCTTCTTTTTCTATTTGGTGAGCTTTCGAGTACTTGTGTCATAAGTCTAACCAGCACTTTCCCTACAAATTGGAGAGGCTTTCTGTTGTATCCTGTAGAAAGCTGAGTCATCCGTGTCTGTAGAGTTTAGGGTAGGTATCAGAAAGATGTTAGTTGGGCTCAAGGTGACAGGATGAACTTCACACGTCACTTCCTTATTTGATTTCAAATTCAAATGAACATTTGACTCTTCCCCAGCAGATGGAACCACCCTAGCTTCAACTTGTGCCACCTCCTGCCCACTCAGTACTTGGTCGCAGTCCTCTTGTATTGATTCGTCCACATGGCTCACACTTGCCACATGTAACACCCCGACTCTTCTCGTGGCAACGATATTGTCCGCTTTGAGCAAAAGCTCTCACAGTTTTGTTCTTCCCAAGAGGTCACCCATCCTTGCACTGCTCCCGTCCAAGCACGTTTAATTGCAGAGTTCTGCTAGGGTCTCTTCCACATAGGAAAAGGCCTCATTGAATGTAATGGTCCAAGATTCTTCTTTTATAGCCCAGGAACTCCCTCTCCTATTTCCATGTGGGATACCAGGATAGGTATCGGACAGATGTTAGCTGAGCTCAAGGTAACAGGTTGAACTCCACATGTCACTTCCTTATTTGAATTCAAATTCAAATGAACATCTGACTCTTCCCCAGCAGATGGAACCACCCTAGCTTCAACTTGTGCCACCTCCTGCTCACTCAGCACTTGGTCACAGTCCTCTTGTATTGATTCGTCCACATGGCTCACACTTGCCACATGTAACACCCTGACTCTTCTCGTGGCAACGATATTGTCCACTTTGGGTAAAAGCTCTCACGGTTTTGTTCTTCCCAAGGGTTCACCCATCCTTGCACTGCTCCCGTCCAAGCACGCTTAACTGCGGAGTTCTGCTAGGGTCTCTACCACCTAGGAAAAGGCCTCATTGAATGTAAGGGTCTAAGATTTTTCTTTTATAGCCCAGAAACTCTCTCTCCTATTTTCATGTGGCATACCAGGATATCACAATTCACCCCCTAGGGGCTGCACGTCCCCGTGTAGTAGCCTGCCAGCTCTGGTAGCCTGCCAGTCCTTATCGACCCGCCCACTCAGTAGCCCGCTCACGTGTCACACGAGACTGTAGGGACCCACACTCAGAGGTGAGGAGAGTCAGCTCTGATACCATTTGTAAAATCTTCACCCTTCTCGTGGTAACGATATTATCCATTTTGGGCAAAAGCCCTCACGATTTTGTTCTTTTCAGGGGCTCACCCATCCTTGCATTGCTCCGGCCCAAGCACGCTCAATTCTAGAGTTCTACTAGGGTCTCTACCACTTGAAAAAAGGCCTCGTTGAATGTAAGGGTCCAAGATTTTTCTTTTATAACCCAAAAATTCCCTCTCCCTTTCCGATGTGGGATACAAGGATATCACACCACATCATCCGTGCCTCTTTGAGTCACCTTTTTGTTGTTTCCATGAGATGTGCTGGAATATGTAGATCTAATAACTTATTCAACCAATCTGAGTTTAGCTTTGTTATCATTGATTATATTAGTAGTCTCACTTGGGTTGTCCCTTGCTTTTTATATTTCACCCTTGTTGTTATACCTTAGAAGAACATCTTTTGGAACCTAGCTTCAGAACAGCATATGGAGTATAACATCTTACCCACTTTGAGATTGAAGAATTGGTTTATCATCTGCTTCTGTTCTGTGTTGATCAAGACACTGCCCACCTCTAGGTCCTCTCGAGTTGTAGTGGTTGCATCCACTTGTATCACTTCACCCCATTACGCACCAATTGTTGCAAAAGTTATCTCATTCCAGGCATAAAGAGGGACGCCATCGACTTTAAGCCACACCCTTCTTGATAGATTAAATTAATTCTCTATAACTCCACTTATAGACAACTTCAAACCATGTTTCCAACCATTATTTGGCGTTGTTAATGAAATCTGTCTTTTCTTCAGCATCAGCAAATTGTAGCAGCACCTTGTTTTCCCAATGGGTTTGATTTGGATACTTAAGACCCCATCACTTCTCATGGCTTCTTCAAGGCCAACAATTTGTCTAATACCCTTTATGATGCCTATAACACAATACTTGAGCCATTCATTATCAGTGGTGATAGCTTCCACCGTTTGGCTACTATGGTTGGTATTGGTTGGATATAAGATTTGTTGTGAACTGTGCCTGTATATTGGTCTATTACTAAGGGTTTTTCTGTCCCTGGAGGCTTAGGTTTGTTGTTTTCCTTTTAACTCAATGGGTTGAACCAGATCAAAGTGGGCTCTCTTTAGTGTTATGATCTTATCCAACATCCATAAGCCATCCATTCTATTGATTGCTTCTAAGACTTCTATATCCCTCTTAAACTTCACAAAATTGAATCTAGAGTTGCTTCTCCTTGAGGCAACTTTTGCAACAATTATGTAGCCTTGAGGCCTTGGTATCAATGCATGTATGTTGTATGTTAATGAGAGGAACCATGGGTTGGTTGCTTGATTTCATAATTGTATGAAATAGTTATCGCTTTTGGTTGATTTTATACTTTGTATCAACTATTGTGCCTTGAGAGGGGATTTTGAACATTGTTTCAGCATGTTTTAGTTGGCTTGTTGTTCCCTGAAAGTCTTCAAAAAGGTTCAAAAAAGTTCAAGTGTCGAGCTTTCAAATGTGATGTTTGAAAAAGGGTTCAGAGCCAGATCGCTCGACGAACCGCTCAAGCGGTCTTGGTAAACTTTTTAGTTCGTGTTTTTGCGTGGCAAACTAGTGGGCATGCTGGGACCGCTCGAGCGGTCTTTTGGCCGATTGAGCGGTATGGGCATTTTTCTAAAAATTTTGTTTATTTGTTTTAATGCTTGGCTTTTGGGGACTGTGATCTTATTCTTTAGAGCTGTTCTTTTATATAAAATAAACTCTTGAAAGTGCGTTTTTCAAAGATTTTAGGCTCGCTTTCATTTATGTTGTTGGACCCATTTGGGCTCGGGTGGTTTGATGGAACTTAGAATCATAAAAATTAGAATTTTTTTAGGTAGTTCACGTGACACTTATACTCCAAAGGAGTAAGGTCAAATCCCAAGAAGGATACAATTGACAAGAAGTCAACCAAAGGGATGGGATACATAATCGATGCAGCAATTGATGGGCTAGCAATGATGGAGATGAAAATTGCTAACTTTGGCGATGGATGATGCGCAAGCAACAATTTAGTAGCAGCTGGGGAGGTGCATGCAAAGTAGATGTAGGCTGAATGGGAGTGTAGTGGCCATTTGTATCCTATTATGTAAGAGATGGTCATGGTATTAGGTTTTGTATCTCAAATTTTTTGACATTTTTTTTCAGTAGAATGTTCGAATAGTATAAAATGCTAAAAGTGGAGAAAAATTGTCACTAGGACCTCTATAGACTGCAGAGAAATTGAGAACCGTTGTTGTTAGAGAATTTTAATAAAAATAAAATATTAAAAATATTATTGTTATTATTTAATTAGAATTTTATTACAAATAATTATTTCAGTTCGTTACAAATTTAAATAGGTCACTCTTAGTATCCTATTCATTGTATTTATTATTATTGTTATTAATATTCCGTTACAAAATTAATTATATTTATTGGTATTAATCATATTCTATTATATTTCCTTCCTATAAATAGTTGAGGTTTCTAAGGTTTTGAGATGTGAGAAAAAAAGATGAAATACGAGAAAAAATAAAAGTTTTATATATGATACTATTTGAGTATTTTATATATTGTGGGCAACTTCGGTTCATGACTCGTTTATATCCTCCTAGTAGATGTGAATATTGGACGAGAAATGCTTGTGTGCACTTGGGTTATACCTTGAAGCTAATACATTCCATTTGAACCTTCACGTGTGGAGAAATATCAATTTTAGAGCAGTGTTCAACACGCCTCATAATCTCACAGGCAATATTTTTCTTTCTTTATATTATTTTCATCTTTTATTATTTTTAATTTTTAAAAGCTAAAAGCCGAAGGATTAAGCCAAGAAGGGGGTGAATAGGCCAATAAAAATTAATTTTCCTTTTTAATAAAAGTTTTGGTTTTCTTAATGACAAAAATAAAAACCAAAAACACATCCACCAAATACACAAGAGATTTAACGTGGAAACCCTAGGGTATACCCCCGAGAAAAAAACCACGACACCAATACATAATAATCTACTATAATCATTAAGGGTACAAGAAACACAACGAGAAAGGGATTACAACCATTACCCCAATGTAGACCTAACTTCACTTATTGACTTAGCTCCCCGAGCACAACCACGAGCTCAACAAGCCGATCACTGTTTGATGACAGCTCCGAGTTAACCTGGCCAAGTGTTTGAATGATGACAAGGTGAGTGTATATAAAAAAGGTAGTTTTATAGAGAATACACAACCTAAGGTGTTTGAAACACTCTTAAATGCACTTAAATACACTTAGGTTGCTACAAAATAGGGTGAAAATGAAGGAGTAAATGCTAGGCACTTAGAGAGATAAAAGAGCCTCTTTAAATGTTTAGAAAACACTCCTTAAACCTAATGGACGAAACTGTTATAGCTTATATACCAAAGAGGGCTCAAATAGGATTAGTTTAATGAAATGAGTCTGGGAGCTCAAGCGCCTATCGAGCGCTCTGCGAGCACGCATGGGCGCTCAAGCGCCAAGCGAGCGCTCTGCGAGCACATTGACGCATCATCCAAAAGAGAACAAGCGCCTTCAAGTGCTCTGATAAAGCACTTGCGTGCATAGCGAGCGCCTTGTGAGCGTTGCACTCTGGAAAACATAGGGCATCAGGGGCGCTCAAGCGCCTAGTGAGCACTTTAAGAGCGCTCAACATTGGAAAGGTGGTCAAAAGAGCTCTCAAGCACCAAGCTAGCACTGAGCAAGCGTTGCTCTCTGGAAGAGAGGCGTTCAAGCGCTTAACGAGCACTCAGCAAGCGTTGAGGGGTGCTCAAGCGCTCTGCGAGCGCTATTGAGGCTTAAGCCCCAATCAATCCCAGAAACCATGCATGCAACATAAAAAGCATTTTATGCAAGAAAACAAACTTAATATGCAATGATTATGCACAAGTGAGGCCATATACCTTTTTAGGGTTACCGAATGAAGTCTAAGCAAGTCCACTGGTGTGAAGTACGACGATGAGGAGAGCAGTGACACTAGATAAACCCCCGACCAAACATAACACAAAACAAGAGTATAGACTCTGGCAGTTTTGTCAAGGACCGAAAATAGCCAACTATACTAACATAACTGTCTAAAATCTAATATTATTTTAATTCTAAAAAATAGAGTTTTAAATAAATTTGTTCTGACAATCTAAAGCTGATATTCATATTATTTTAGATTATGATTTTCCTATTCATCTCGTTAAGTATAGTAATTATGTTGCTGGGTTATATTCAAAGTTACTTTAATTTGTATATTGATTCTTTCGTTAAAAAATAGTTAAAATTTTAGCAAAAGAATTCTTTCATCTAACACGGACATCCTATTGTTCTCACAGGTATAGTAGTCCAGAAACATGTTTGTTTTTGTTAAAAGTTTTACTCCAATTTTCTTATCAAAAAAAAAAACTAAAAAAAAAACATCTTGTTTTTTAGTGCACAAGCCAAAAGTCGGTATAAAGATTCTTTTGGCTCACCTTGATCGGAATGAAAACAACTCAAATAAGAGGAAAAAGAAAAAAAAATTTGAAAAATACAAAACCTGAGCAGACAAGTAATTAGCCATGAAAACCTACCTTCTTTTGATATATATTTATATATGGACGGATGCAAGATTTTAATTTAAGAGGAATGAATTTGTCACGCCCCAAATAACAGGGTCACGCAAAGTCCACCGAAACACCATTTAAGAAAATAATAATTGCAGTTGGCAATCCCTCAACTCAAAAATATTTAACACTTGGATAAAAATCCCAACAGTTCAACTCTCAAAACTGTAAACATGCAATCTCATACATGAATAAATATATCGCCTCAAGGTGTATAAAAGTCAACCTTCTGAAACAGGCGTCACATGTAAAAGTAGATGTCAAAACAGGAAAACTATAACTAGTCTTCCACCACTACAGGAATCTAGGTCAACTCCTCACGCCCATCTGAAAAGATTTTATAGCAAAATCCCACACCGTGAGCCGAAGCCCAATAGAACATAGACAATAAGGCTGTAAAGCAGGTTATGTAATTACACACACACTAGCTCAACCACAGGAGCCAAAAAGGTTTTTCTTTCAAAATTACAAATTTTTCCATCAGACTAACACGAGTCTCAAAAAGGTTTTATCTCACCAAATCTCACGTTTTCTATCCTTCAAACTATGCAGATCATCCTAACAGATATCATGCCACAGTTAAGACAAAGTAGTAAATAAACAGTAAGCTCCACTCGGGCCACACGCAATCGAGGAGAAAAAGTGTAAATGTAATCCTATGTACCGACTCTGCCACACAGACAAAGGTAACAACTATAAACTCTTTTCTATTATCCTAGTATTGAACCACTTAAGACCTACTAGATAACAACAAGTTCTATACAGAGTTACAACAACGACGCCATTATCGAAGGAAATCGACTCAATTTACGGGGACTAACCCAAAGGTATAGTGCACCTACAACGCCATTCACAGAGGCAACCGACTTAATTTAGGAAACTAACCCGAAGGTACAGAGCACCTACAACGCCATTCATGAAGGCAACCGACTCAATTTACGGGAATTAACCCGAAGGTATAGAGCACCTACGCTGCGCACATTTCTGGACTTCCACCGAGAAGCAATGTAAACCCAACTCATCACACCCATTGCTACGGTACATCTATGGAAAGATATTTTAAAACTCACCGTAGCTAAACTAGGAAAACCAGAAAAGCAATTCTACATTGCATGTATAAAAGTGATCAAATGCATTGACATGGAGATCCACAAGCATGTAACGACATATGTGCAAGTTGAGACTCAACCCCAAGAGTTGGCTCCAAACCTCCAACAACACGTTTTTCACAAAACTCCTTGTTTTCAAATATCCTTTTGAAAACTACGGATACCAACGTACCCGATACATGTATACAACTGAGAAAGGCGTAAAAACCCACTTTTATCCAAAAACAAAGGTTTACACGTGAAAATCACATATGATGTATTTTTTACCTGATAAAAATACATATAATCATATAAATCACCCTCATACAACAGTAGGGTCTAGAATCCTACCTTGGAGAGTCAAGAGCTCAACGTCTCAAAACTGAACGACGTCAGAACGGGAATCTGTCCGGATGGATACGAAGCCCGCGTCGCCAAAAGCAAGGATCTACTATCCAACCTTCAAAAACTAAGCCTCGGGCACCCCGAAAGCTAGAGAGAAGATAGAGAAAATGGTAGAGAAAGAGATAAGCTTGAAAAAAGATATTTTTGGCTCAAAAACCAAGGCTGCCAGACTTAATAGAAAGTCGCGCCAGGCCCCCACTGCTCGGGCGGACAGGCCACCGCTCGAGCGGTCCCTGCCGACATAACCTACTGTCATGCCCTGCTCGACCCCCGCTCAACCCCGCCTGAGCGGTCCCCACCGACCCAACACATTGCCATAGGCCCGCTCGAGCGGACAGGCCACCGCTCGAACGGCCGTCGCTGGGGAAAATCGAATTTAAAAACATGAAACCGAACCCCGCATGGTTAACACATACACCTAATCATGCTGTTCTACAACTTGAAAACATAAATCATGCATCGATGCTATTTATATACTGAAAGAAACACATCATGTATATAAATAACTCAAAAAGGAAAGGTTCTGGGTCTCACAGAATTGTTCTTATAAATTTTTAGGATGACATATATTAACTTTTCAAAAAAAATTTTAGAACGACGAATCTATATAATCTTGAAATATTTTGAACTAATATATACTATTATAATAGTGAGTTTTTTTCGAAATTTAGGGGAGGCCGCCGCCCCCATCTGCCCACCTTTGACTCCGTCTATATATATATATATATATATATATATATATATATTTACCTACAATAATTGGAAAGAGTTATTTACTACTCCAAAAACTATGAAAATGGTTGTTGTTTGAGATGGATCAAATTAAGGTCGTTTTGCAAATCAAATACTTTTTTTATATCTCTTGTGACAATATACAACTTTGCAAGTTTGGCTTTGTGTGCACTGTTTTTGTTTGCTAAACTTGGTAGTTATTTATAGTGTTGGTACTTTGTTGTTTTAGTATGAGAATAGATTTATAATTGTGTTTCAAAGTAAATACTATTTATCTTGATGGTTTGTATTTCTTTTTTTTTTTTGTTGAAACATGATGGTTTGTACTTCAAAACTGTGTTGTTTTGTGTTTTGCATTGATCTAGGATGCAAAATAGAATTGTGTAACAAGTTTCGTTTCAAATAATAATAATAGTCATAATAAATATAAAAAAAACTAAAAAAAATATCATTCTCCTAAAAGTCTGGAAGATGCTTGCTTAGAATTCTAAAGTTTGTTTCTAGAACAATAATAGTTTTGTTTGATTATTTGTGTTAAAAGAATTTTTTGACCTTTGTGAATATTATAGTTGTTGGTTTTTTTCAATAAAAATAAAATTATCAAAATTAAAATATATTTTTTTAAGATAAATTCCTGAAACATTTTGATTAATGGCTGGCTATATACCAAATTAATTGCAATTATAGAATTTGGCCGTTTGGGGTTTTAATGCATTTACCTTCCATCCATTTCAGGTATATATTAACCATTTGCTTTATGAAATTGAATGAGAGTAATTGAAAAAATAGTAAAAAAAGAAGAAGGTGTGTTTAATGTATTTCTGTTATGACAAATTAATATTCAATATTATATGAGATATTATATTAATTTAATATAAGAAAAGTAATTCTTTGGGATGGATGTATCATTGTATTATGATTTTTAATTAATGATTAAATGTCTCCACCCTCTATAATTTTAATTATTTACGATGGCTTAGTAATGGTTTATTGCCAATGAATGCCCATAAAATTGTATATGATTGTTGTTTTAAACGGTAGATTCTATCAATGGCCAAAATAAAAAAATAAAATATTCTTTCTACTCACAGATTTTGTTATTTGAAGAATAACACATTTTATTATTTAAAGAAAAGTTCTTTTAGTACTAAGCTATGGAAAAAACAAAAAGGTGTACACATTTGAGCAGAGAAACGGAATTTGTTTCAGAGCTCGAGTTGTAGATGTCGAATTTTAGGGTATTTTTGATCTCGGGATTGTACATTCTACAATTATAGTAGATTATCTCTCGCACCCGTAGATATAGGCAGGTTGTGCAGAACACAAAAATTCTTGTGTAATTTTTCTTTGGTGTGTACAATAATTTTTGCTTCCGTTCGCATTCGAAAATTAGTGTTCAAATCCCAACAAGTGGTATGTGTGCATTACACATTTATAAAGTCTAATTAATGCAGTTTAATATATTTGTAAATTACATTGTTATATTATGTTTTTATGGAAAAAATCATTGATAATGATAATAATGATTCTAATGTATTAGTTGTTATGCATTTTGTAACGCACCGATTTTAAAATAATAAGGCTTATATAAACTGTGGAAGTTGTCCCGAAGGCTATATAAAAAGAATCCATTTCACATAAATTTTTCAGAAAATTCATCCAGCGAAGACCACTCGAGCGAACACCCCACTGCTCGAGCAGAGACATACTCGAGAGTTGCTACCAAAAAAAAAACTGTGAGAAACAAGTGTTTTGGAAAAAGGGTTCACTTAACTATTCTCATTAAACTTGCTTTGAATTGAATAAAATCAGGAAATGAAAATGCGCATTTGAGAGCAAAATATCATTCATCATAGACTGAACATCATTGTTGAAAATCATTCTTCAAAGGATTAAACGTCCAACCCAACCAATACAAGAGCGCCCTCACATGCATGCACCACATGAATATATAACCCTAAGGCCTACAACAATAGTATCCTGGTCCATAATTACAATATTCTAAATGTTTAGGAAAAGGAATGACATCTTTACAATATCATTTCCCAAAATCAACCAACCAAAAGAAGTGTAATTCTATCAACTATCCAAAAAGGCCATCAACCACTGGTCTTACTCCAAGTTCTTCTTTCTGCTATCACCTGAAATGTTGTTAAACAATATGAGCCGAAACTCGTAGGAACAAGACTAACATTGAGCATATGTATGACATGCGAATGTGGTTATGCAAGATGCACACATAAGCTTGATCACTTCACATTATTTGTTTTGAGATAAGTTTTCCATACATAACCGGGTTTTTGTGTAAATGAATCATGTTCCGAATACCCCTTCATTGCCCATGAAAATACCCGTCTTGGAAGACTAAAGAACCTAACTCACTTATCATTCACCGTTAACCCATGAATCTCACCATTTCACCTAACCCAATCATATCACCATTTTATCACATTTCCAAGTTAAAGTTTTACCAACCTGATTACTTACAACACACACTTATGCACACTTGTTGATATATTTCGTATTTCAACAACTCATGGTTCAAAACATAGGCACCAACGTCGAACAAGCGTATAGACCCACGTAGCGTTACACTCAACTCGGTCACACAGGCCCCATGAAGTAACGGAATGTTCTATACCCAAACTCGACTAACGTCCTTTCCCGATTGCTAGCCAGCGAGCAGAGAACCCTATCTGCGTAGTTTTTTGGTCTTTCACCGTGGAGCAACTCATGCCTAACCTTAACCGATCCGTAGATCCAGAAATCGGTCCTTTTCAACGTATCACAACACAACATACACACGTGAGTCCAACCCAAGTGGTTCCTCTCACCAAACCCATTCCATTACATGATTCCATTATCCACATTTCCAACATTTTAGGGGTCAAACCCGAATTAACCATTATGTGGTTTCACATTCACAAATTCATCAGTTTTAGTCAACAAAATCCACACTTTTGGCTTGACATCAACATGTGTCACATAAATCTATGGAATTAAGTTCACAATAGGTTAAGATAACTCACAATTTAACCATTAATCATGTAAATTTCATCATACCAATTCTTTCAACCCAAAACCCCAAATTTTCATGGTTTTAACTCAAAACCCAAACCCTAAATTCTCATTTATCATTCCAAACACAAAAAAAGCACAATGTCAAGATAAGAACATGTTAAATCCCTCATAAATCTAAGATTTAACCTTCATTATTACCAAAAACTGTGGAAGTTGTCCCGAAGGCTATATAAAAAGAATCCATTTCACATAAATTTTTTAGAAAATTCATCCAGCGGAGACCACTCGAGCGAACACCCCACTGCTCGAGCAGAGACATACTCGAGAGTTGCTGCCAAAAAAAAAACTGTGAGAAACAAGTGTTTTGGAAAAAGGGTTCACTTAACTATTCTCATTAAACTTGCTTTGAATTGAATAAAATCAGGAAATGAAAATGCGCATTTGAGAGCAAAATATCATTCATCATAGACTGAACATCATTGTTGAAAATCATTCTTCAAAGGATTAAACGTCCAACCCAACCAATACAAGAGCGCCCTCACATGCATGCACCACATGAATATATAACCCTAAGGCCTACAACAATAGTATCCTGGTCCATAATTACAATATTCTAAATGTTTAGGAAAAGGAATGACATCTTTACAATATCATTTCCCAAAATCAACCAACCAAAAGAAGTGTAATTCTATCAACTATCCAAAAAGGCCATCAACCACTGGTCTTACTCCAAGTTCTTCTTTCTGCTATCACCTGAAATGTTGTTAAACAATATGAGCCGAAACTCGTAGGAACAAGACTAACATTGAGCATATGTATGACATGCGAATGTGGTTATGCAAGATGCACACATAAGCTTGATCACTTCACATTATTTGTTTTGAGATAAGTTTTCCATACATAACCGGGTTTTTGTGTAAATGAATCATGTTCCGAATACCCCTTCATTGCCCATGAAAATACCCGTCTTGGAAGACTAAAGAACCTAACTCACTTATCATTCACCGTTAACCCATGAATCTCACCATTTCACCTAACCCAATCATATCACCATTTTATCACATTTCCAAGTTAAAGTTTTACCAACCTGATTACTTACAACACACACTTATGCACACTTGTTGATATATTTCGTATTTCAACAACTCATGGTTCAAAACATAGGCACCAACGTCGAACAAGCGTATAGACCCACGTAGCGTTACACTCAACTCGGTCACACAGGCCCCATGAAGTAACGGAATGTTCTATACCCAAACTCGACTAACGTCCTTTCCCGATTGCTAGCCAGCGAGCAGAGAACCCTATCTGCGTAGTTTTTTGGTCTTTCACCGTGGAGCAACTCATGCCTAACCTTAACCGATCCGTAGATCCAGAAATCGGTCCTTTTCAACGTATCACAACACAACATACACACGTGAGTCCAACCCAAGTGGTTCCTCTCACCAAACCCATTCCATTACATGATTCCATTATCCACATTTCCAACATTTTAGGGGTCAAACCCGAATTAACCATTATGTGGTTTCACATTCACAAATTCATCAGTTTTAGTCAACAAAATCCACACTTTTGGCTTGACATCAACATGTGTCACATAAATCTATGGAATTAAGTTCACAATAGGTTAAGATAACTCACAATTTAACCATTAATCATGTAAATTTCATCATACCAATTCTTTCAACCCAAAACCCCAAATTTTCATGGTTTTAACTCAAAACCCAAACCCTAAATTCTCATTTATCATTCCAAACACAAAAAAAGCACAATGTCAAGATAAGAACATGTTAAATCCCTCATAAATCTAAGATTTAACCTTCATTATTACCAAACTCAAACTTAAGGTTTCGAAAACATAAATTTCATGCTTTTATGTTCATGAATTAGAAAATACGACACATATTACAAGATATTCAAAGAAAGTCTTAGATCCTACCTTTAGGATGCTAGATCCACAAGAAAAAGCCTCGTACGAGCTCCAACTATGAAAATCTCCAACCGTACGGTGAGAAAATAACATCCTTAAAGCAAAGATCGAGCCTCCAACGGTTGGACCAGCGAGAGGAAGGCAATAAATCATCCCAAGAAATGACAAGAGAGCTCTCTCACTCTCCAATCACAAACCCTAGTCCTCACCTTTGCTCTAGAGAGAGAGAGAGGAAAAGAAAGAATGAAGAATAAAAGCCCCCACGCGACTTTTTAAAAGGTCTGCTCCGTGACAGTCTACTCGAGTGGACCCCACGCGACTTTTTAAAAGGTCTACTCCGCGATATTCTACTCAAGCGGACCCCACGCGACTTTTTAAAAGGTTTGCTCTGTGACAGTCTGCTAGAGCGGACTTGTGAGACCCTGAACCTTGTAATTTTATGTTGTTTATATACATGATATTTTTCTTCCAGTATATGATAGCATCGATGCATGATTTATGCTTTAAAGTTGTAGAAAAGCATGTGTAAATGTGTTTTATGCTTTCTCGGACCTTGGTTAGGTGGTTAGGGTTGGTTTTTGGGCTGAAAAATCACAACACATTCCTGTAGGCTTCTGCTGTGGAGTTCAGTCGACTGGAGGGATGGGTTCGGTCGGATGAACCCCTTTTTCTGAGTTTGGTCGACTGAACTCAGGGGTACGATCGACTGAACTGTGAAAATTTCCATTTTGTATAAAAGCTCTAGTGGTAGAGATTTTGAGGCAAAAACCTTTCTTCAAGGCTAAGAAACCCTTTTTTCTACCTTCTCTCTAGCTTCGTGGACCCGGGGCTTGGTTTGTTGTTGATTCCTTTGTGGATCCTTGCTATCAGGGCCAAGGGCTTCGCATCCAACTAGTCGAATTCTCGTTCTGACGTTGTTCAGTTTTGAGACGTCGAGTTCTTGACTCTCCGAGGTAGGATTCTAGACCCTACTACTGTATTAGGGCTATATATGTAATTGTGTATGCTTTCAACGGGTAGAAATGTATCAAACGTGATTTTCATGTGTAAAACTTTGGTTTTTTGGGTAAAAAGTGGATTTTTACGCCTTTTCTTGGTTTTTGTACATGATTCGGGTGTGTTGACATCTGTGGTTTTCAAAAGAGGTTTGAAAACAAGGTATTTGGTGAAAACGGTAAAAAATGTCTTTTTGGAGGTTTGGAGCTAATCTGCGAGGTTGAGACTCACCTTTTAAATGTTTTGTTTGAAATGGTTTTAGATCTCCATTCTTATGGATTGGATCTCTTTTATACATGTGCTGTATAAACTATTTTCAGATTTTTGTAGTTGAGCTATGGTTGGTTTTAAATATTCTGCATAGATGTACCGTGAGAGTGGGTATTGTTGAGTTGGGCTTCCATTGCTCCTTGGTGTAAGTCCAGAAACGTGCGCAGCAAAGGTGCTCTGTAGCTTCGGGTTAGTCCCCGTAATTTTAGTGTGATTGGGTGCTTTGTACCCTCGAGCTCAGGTTCGGTAAATTAAACTGTAGGTGCTCTGTACCTTCGGGTTAGTTCTCGCAAATTGAGTGGTTCAGTTGCCTCCGTATAGAACTTGTCATTACTAAACCTATGGGTCAAGGGTAATGGACGAGAATCTATAGTTGTTACCTTTGTCAGTATGGCAGAGTCGGTACATAGAACTAAATTTTATCTTCTCCTCGGTTGTGTGGCCTGAGTCGAGCTTACTGTTTTATTTACAGCTTTCCCTTCACTGTGGCATGATATATGTTAGCACGATAGGCATAGTTTGAAGGATGAAAAATGTGGGATTTTATGAGATAAAACCTTTTTGAGACTCGTGTTAGTCTGACAGAAAATTTATGGTTTTAGAAAGAAAACCTTTTTGGCTCTAGTGGTTGAGCCTGTGTATGTGTAATTGCATAGCCTCATTTACAGCTTTACTGTCTACTTGTCTAATTTACATATGTGACGCTTGTTGAGGCTGGTTTTGTACGCCTTTTGGCGATATGTTTATTCATGTATGAGGATGCATGTTTTATCGTTTATGAGAGTTGAACTGTGGGGACTTTTATCCAAATGTTGTACATTTTGATTTCTTATGAAAATCTTATTTTCATAAATGGGTGTTTTGGTGGGCTTTCACGTGACCTGGATGTTTGGGGCGTGACAACTTGGTATCAGAGCTCTGGGTTTGAATACCTATGAGCCATGGGAAAGAGGGTACATCACCATGTGAGGATGTATGTGTGCTTGATTGCATGTGTTACAGTGTTTTGCTAACAAAGCATGATAGCTTGTGGTGTATATGTGGGTATGGAGGTTGGACCCTAGGATTGATTAGTCTTGTCTTCGGGCGTTTGGTTTAACATACTTGGGAGCCGTGTTAGAGACACGTTTTGCGGATGTGATTTCTAGCAAGGCATTTGAGTAGGTTGTTCAGAGTGACGAGTCTTTCTTGTTGGTTCTCCTCGGTATGTGAGATGTGTGATGACATGATATTACGAGGCCGTGGCCGTGGTTCTAGCCGAAGGGACGTTCCAGTCCCAAACGTTAGGGATGCTAATGCACCCCAAGGACCCGTTGCTGAGGGAGATCTGTTGCGTGAGATGGTCAGCTCCATCTGGCAACTGGCTAAAGCCACTAGGGGAAGGGAGAGTGTACCCGAGCCGAGCTGACGGTTGCAATGCATGAGTTTCACCGTCTGGACCCTCCTACCATTTCTGCGGATCCCAATCCCACGATTGCCACTGAGTGGCTGGAGCTGGTTACCAAGATCCTTGATTCACTTCAGATTAAGGAAGATGATCTAAGGGTTATATGTGCCGCCTTCCAGTTGAGAGGGAGTGCTCATATGTGGTGGAAGTTCGCCAAGACCATTGTGGCAGGCACCTAGGATGCATTCGCGAAGGTATTTCTGGAGAAATACTTTCTAGCGACTTTGAAGGATCGCTACAAAGAGGACTTCTTATTTCTGACGTAGGAGACGATGACAGTGCTTGAGTACGAGGCTGAGTTTACTATCCTATCCATATTTGCACAGGAGATTGTACCTATTGACGAGTTTCGTGCAAAATGGTTTGAGAGGGGTTTGAGGCCCGCTATCCGAGACAGGGTGGCAGCATTCAGGATGCAGGTCTTTACAGAGCTAGTGAAGACTACTATGAAAGAGGAGGACACTCTAAATGAGACGTACAAAGACAGGGAACAGTAGGAGTCAGCAGGGCGGGGGACACACACAGGATCAGGGGCGCAGGGAGAACAAGCATCAACGGATAGCTGGTTCGAGTTCGCATCTAGTGGAGTCGTATCCGCCATAGTCTCCTGCCTCCACGACTCCCGTAGCTTCAACAGGAAGGTCAGATCAGCGAGGGCTTCTTTGTCACAGATGCCAGCAGCTAGGACATCGTGCGACTGAGTGTAGGAGTGCAGCGCCCGTTCAGGTACAGTTGCAGTCGCAGTCGTAGGCACAGGGGAGGGGGCCACTGATATGTTTTGAGTGCGGCCAGTCTGGGCACATCCGTAGGGACTGCCCAGGAAGAGGGAGTATACGGAGTATAGCAGGCACATTGGCTATTCCATCTGGCCATGGACGATAGACGTATCAGCAACCAAGAGCTCAGACGTCTAGATTTGTAGAGGGAGGAGCTTCAGTGCAGCCAGGCAGGCTGTCAGCAGTCGGCAGTGCAGAGCCGCAGTGGGCCTGCCAGAGCTTATGTTCTCGCAGATCCTAGTTCATCCTGAGCACCGGTCGTGCCCGATGCTGCTGCTACCACCTCCATGATCCGAGCTACCTTTCTAGTCTATTGATCATGGGCCAGTGTTCTCATTGACACCGGAGCATCACATCATTCATATCATCTTCTTTGGGTTTGCAAATGGATTGGTTGGGTAGTACTATGTGCGTGGAAACCCCAGTGAGTGGGAGTGTGAAGTTGAGTCTTGTCTGTAGATCCTACGTGTTGGAGGTGGCCAGTCGTTGTATAGAGTTCGACCTTATTATCCTAGACATGACCGCGTTTGATGTCATCCTAGGGATGGACTGGCTGATCACCTATCGTGCCTTCATCGATTGCGATCGACGGAGGGTGATGATTTGTACCCCAGCAAGAGATTGCTTTTGTTTTGTGGGAGACCGGGATGAGGGTTTGAGGTCTATGCCAGGTGTTGTGCGGAACCAGGGCAACCTGGGTTCCCTTTTCGTAGCCCTTATGTTGGATGAGGTAGTTAGGGTTCGAGGAGAGTTACCTCATGTGGTGTACGACTATTCTAATGTCTTTCCTGATGATTTCTATGAGTTGCCACCGAGCCATGAGGTAGAATTCTCTATTGATTTAGTTCCCGGAGCTACTCCCATATCTATACCGTCCTATCGCTTTGCACCTGCTGAGTTGCGTGAACTCAAGGTACAGTTACAGGAGTTGCTTGACAGTGGGTTTATATGCCCGAGTACTTCGCTGTGGGGAGCTCCCGCTCTTTTTGCAAAGAAGAAGGATGGATCTTTGCGTCTATGTATCGATTACAGGAAGTTGAACCAGGTGACAGTGAAGAACAAGTATCCGATGCCGAGGATAGATGACTTGTTTGATCAGCTGAGAGATTCGAGCTACTTTTCAAAGATAGACTTGAGATCAGGATATCATCAGTTGAGGATTAGGGACGAGGACATAGCAAAGACCGCTTTCAGGACTCGCTATGGTCACTATGAGTTTCTGGTTATGCCGTTCGATTTGACGAACGCACCAGTTACGTTCATTGGTCTGATGAACCAAATCTTCCATCCTTACCTGGACAGCTTTGTGGTAGTGTTTGTGGATGATATTTTTTTATATTCACCCACCAGGGAGGCACACGAGGATCACCTGTGGATCGTGCTACAAACTTTGAGCGAGCACCGCTTGTACGCGAAGTACGAGAAGTGCGAGTTCTGGATGACTGAGGTGAGATTTTTGGGACACGTAGTGTCAACAGACGGGGCATCAGTGGATTCATCAAAGACAAATGCTGTGACCGATTGGGAGCGACCGAAGAGTGTCTTTGAGATACGTAGTTTTTTGGGCCTAGCCGGCTATTACCGACGGTTCGTGAAGGACTTTTCTAGACTCGATGCACCAATGACGCGTCTGACGCGGAAAGGAGTTGTGTTTGTGTGGAGTGAGTCATGTGAGTCAGCTTTCCAGGAGCTGAAGACGAGGTTAACTAGTCTGCCAGTTTTGATCATTCAAGAGCGAGGCTTGGGATATACTGTGTACTGTGACGCATCACATGATAGTCTTGGATGTGTTCTAATGCAGGAGGGTAAGGTTGTGGATTATGGTTCCCGACAGTTGAAGATGCACGAGAGGAACTATCTTATGCATGACTTGGAGGTAGCAATTGTGGTCTTCGCTTTGAAGCTGTATGGTGAGCATTTCGAGGTTTTCTCCGATCACAAGAGCTTAAAATACTTGTTTTCACAGAAGGACCTAAACCTACGCCAACGACGTTGGATGGAGTTATTAGAGGACAACGATTCTGACTTACAATACCATCCAGGGAAGGCCAATGTTGTGGTAGACATGCTCAGTAGGAGGTCTCACGGGTCGTTAGCTTCTTGAGGAGACAGAGATGGGTGCCACCTTATTCTTAGTAGTTACTCGACTAGCATTGATAGCACGTGTGCTAGAGCTCCAGCAGATGGATTAGGAGGCTCAAATGATACGAGATCGCATTGCTCGTGGCGAGGATACAACAGGATGGATTGTGGATTCTGATCAGAGTCTGAGGTTGGCAGGCAGGTTGTTTGTGCCAGAGTCATGTCGAGCTGATCTATTACACGAGTGTCATCATTCTCGTCTTGCCATGCATCCTGAAGGCATAAAGATGTACCATAACTTACATCGTCAGTTCTATTGGACAGGGATGAAGAGAGATGTGATCCAGTTTGTTTCCTGATGCCTCACTTGTCAGCAGTTAAAGTCGAAACATCAGAGGATGGCAAGATTACTACAGCCGTTGCCTATATTAGAGTGGAAGTGGGAGCACGTCACGACAGACTTTGTGTCAGGACTTCCTCGATCACCTAGGGGAGACGACGCCGTGTGGGTTGTGGTTGATAGGTTGACAAAGTCTGCACACTTTCTCCCCATTCGAGTGAGGGATTCGGTGGAGCGACTGAGTAGCTTATACGTCAGAGAGGTAGTTAGATTGCACAGAGTGCCAGTATCTATTATTTCAGACCGAGACCCACGCTCCACTCTGCACTTTTGGCAGAGTTTGCAGGAGGCCTTGTGGACGAGCTTGACGTTCAGTACTGCTTTGTAGCCCCAGACGGATGGCCAGTCAGAGAGGACAATACAGATTTTGGAAGATATGCTGAGGTCTTGTGTCCTTGATTTTAGAGGTTCGTGGGAGGATCATCTACCATTGGCAGAGTTTGCATACAACAACAGCTATCAGTCCAGTATTGGGATGGCACCGTATGAGGCTTTATATGGTAGACCTTGTAGATCGCCCGTATGTTGGACAGATGTGGGTGAGACCACAGTTATGGGACCCGACATGGTATGAGAGACGACAGAGATGGTTGCTGTGATTCGCCAGCGCCTACTGACAGCTTAGAGCCGTCAGAAGAGTTATACAGATCAGAGGAGATGACCGTTGGAGTTTGCACTGGGAGTTCTTGTGTTTCTGAATGTCACGCCACGTAGAGGTTTAATGAGATTTGGTCGTAGCGGGAAGCTATCACCGCGTTTCATTGGACCATTTGAGATCCTAGACAGGATTGGTGAGGTTGCTTACCGTTTGGCGTTACCACCTCAGTTAGCATCTGTGCATAACGTGTTTCATATTTCTATGCTACGGAGGTATGAGCCTGATCCTTCTCATGTGTTAGATTGGGCTGAGCTGCGGATTGATGAGGATGCTACTTATGAGGAGCGTCTAGTGAGGATTCTTGATACAAAAGAGCAGGTGTTGGAGGCAGAACAATTGCTTATGTTAAGGTCTTATGGAATCATCACGGTGTTGAGGAAGCGACGTGGGAGTTTGAGTCTGGGATGAGTGCTAGATACCCATACCTCATTACCTCGTGACCTTGTTGTGAATTTTGAGGGCAAAATTCCTTAAGGGGGGAGAGTTGTGAGACCCTGAACCTTGTAATTTTATGTTGTTTATATACATGACATTTTTATTCCAATATATGACAGCATCGATGCATGATTTATGCTTTAAAGTTGTAGAAAAGCATGTGTAAATGTGTTTGATGCTTTCTCGGACCTTGGTTAGGTGGTTTGGGTTGGTTTTTGGGCTGAAAAATCACAACACATTCTAGTAGGCTTTTGCTGTGGAGTTTGGTCGACTAGAGGGATGGGTTCGATCGACTGAACTCAGGGGTTCGGTCGGCTGAACTATGAAAATTTTTGTTCTCTATAAAAGCTTCAGTGGCGGAGATTTTGAGACAAAAACCTTTCTTCAAGGCTAAGAAATTCTTTTCTCTGCCTTCTCTCTAGCTTTGTGAACCCGATGCTTGGTTTGTTGTTGATTTCTTTGTGGATCCCGGCTATCAGGGCCGAAGGCTTTGCATCCAACCGGTCGGATTCGCATTTTGACGTTGAGTTCTTGACTCTTCGAGGTAGGATTCTAGACCCTATTGCTGTATTAGGGTTATATATGTAATTGTGTATGCTTTCACTGGGTTGAAATGCATCAAACGTTATTTTCAAGTGTAAACCTTGGTTTTTGGATAAAAAGTGGGTTTTTACGCCTTTTCTCGATTTCTGTACATGATTCGGGTGTGTTGACATCTGTGGTTTTCAAAAGAGGTTTAAAAACGAGGTATTTGGTGAAAACGGTGAAAAACGTCTTTTTGGAGGTTTGGAGCTAACCTGCGGGATTGAGACTCACCTTTTAAACGTCTTTTTAGAGTGTTAGCCCAAGAGCTTCTTAATTTGATTTTGATGATTTTCGTAATTTATTTTCTAAGAATAAATGTCTTTAAATGGATAATATTTCATAGTTTCAAAATAAAAGTGTTAACATATTTTGAACAATTAAAGTTGACACCTTAGCAAAAAAGAAATGACCTTTATCTCAAAAAGTTCAAACACTTAAGAATTC
>JAOTRH010462716.1:0-28258 GCA_034768845.1 Heliamphora exappendiculata
TTCTCCTTTATGTTGTTTTCTTATTATTATTATTATTATATTTTTGTCTCTTTTGACAGCCACCTGTAGCTTCTACTGTTCCACCTCCTGCTCCTTCTCCTGCCCTAGTTCCAACACGTGGTCGCGAGTCTCATACTTCCTCCCGAACTCATTCCAGAGGGTCGGTTTCGTATGCTCGGAGCCGATCCAGAGTCATTTCTTCCTCCAACAGTAATGATGGTGATGACTTTGACAGACTCTTCGAGGATGACAGCTTGGAGGAAGCTGGCCCTTCCGGCAAATTTGCCCCAGGCATGCATGAGAGAGAGAGAGCCCCCCCCCCCAAGGTTACTTTTCAGATACATTTATTTTGATGGGCCTGCGTGCCTTGCTCTAACATATTTACATACATTTTATCTGCTTCATGGGCCTATGTGGCCCAGTTTGATTTACTTGTTCCATGGGCCTGCGTGCCCTATTTTTGCTGTTGGTTATTGGTCTTGGGTGCCCCAGTTTACATTTTGATACACTATACAACTTGTTGGGCCTTCGTGCCATTTTATTACCTGTTTATCTGTTCGATGCATGATTCTCTCTTATTTACTACTCAAACTTACCTTGGATGCATAGTTTAGCTGTCACAACCCACAGATCACACAAACTGTAAATTATCCCATACCCGTCATGTTAATACATGGCGGTCACAGTAATACAATATGGTGGTCGCCACATTTCTGAAATGTCCACATGGCGGTCACCTATTTTAACATGGCGGTCGCCTGGTCAAAAGAATGAGGTCACTGTACTATGCTTTTTGGAGTTGGCAGTCGCCAAGTCTAAGGTAGCGGTCGCCACATTGATCGTCCCTCTTGTTCGAATTTTTGGTTTTTTGCCCTTTCCTGCCCTATAAATACTGTCCTGGAGACCCCATTTGCTATTGCTCGGACTCAGATGGCCAATCCCCTTTCTTCATGGATTGAGGGATTCTCTTATATCGAACGTTTGAACTTTGCCCCTTTCGGCCTTAATGCCCTTTTCCTACTGAGGAATGTGAATATTAGCGGAACTTTACTGACGGCTGCTGCACAACTATGGGATCCGCAGTCTCACGGTTCGGACTCGAGGATCTCTGCCCCACTATAGAAGAATTTGCTGCCATGTTGGACCTGACTTAGCGAAATTCTATCCTTGTCCCCACTCCCTTTCTCTCAGCTCGATAGCAGGTGACGTAACTTTGCAGTCTATCTAAGATGGAGGCCATTCGTCTAACCTTGGGTGACTGTCTTGACATTTCATGGTTTATTGAGAAGTTTCATCCTACTGGTGACCTCAGCAATCTAGACTTTCAGCTGCAGTGCCGTTATGCACTTTGCTTCTGCCTCTTGGCCCAATATCTACTTGTCCCCTCTTATGGGCTGGTTAGTTGTGTCTTGGTTGACATTGCTAGCCAAATATGGATGGTGAGAGACTTCGTGCCACTGGTTTTAGCTGAGACACTGCTGGGTTTGGATGCTGTCTATCGTGGTGAAACCACCACCTTTGCTGGAAGCCCTTTACTTCTCCAGGTGATCTTAACATCTTCCTCTATATCAAGTTCTCTGTTATACTATAAAAGCCTTTCTCTTAATGTTCTAACTCTTGCTATAGATCTAGCTCATGGAGAAGGTGAACCTTATACAGAAGCCTCCCACTAATAGACACAATGCAACTGCTCTCCTTTACCGCCCGCGTTATCAGATATGTGACACTGAGGCATCTTAGCAACAATATCTTTCTTCTTTAATCGGTCCAGACATTACCTGGCAGTGCCCTTGGTGGCGGATTCCTGCTATAACTCTGACCACTATGGATCACCCTAGCATTATGCTAATTGGTCTATGTCAAACTACTTTCTACTACCCTCACAGGATCATGCGACAGTTTGGGCGAAGTCAGATCGTATTTCCTAGTATTCGAGTCCGTTTGTTTTCCTCAGCACTGTAGGCTCCTTTTCTAGCACAGTATCGAAATGCCTGGCCATCTCGCTCAATGATGGAGATTCACAAGTTACAGTGTCCCGATCTTTCTGCTGAATACAAGACATGGTTAACACAAGATAGGGAAAAGGAAGACAGAGAAGAGGGAAAACAAGTGGCAAAAAGGAGGAGAATTTGAGAACCTTTGCTTTGTTTTGAAAAATTTCACAGCTTCTTCTTGTTTTTTTTTTCTTTTTTTAGAGTTTGGGACTTGCGTGCCTTCCCTTTATTTAAGAACTTTGTAGTCTTGCTTAAGGTAATGAAAAACTCCCTCTTCACATTTGAGATGGTTCAAAATTTATTCCAAGCTTGAATATCTTTATTATCAAAGTCCAAAAATTAGTTTGCATTGGTCTTACTCAAATTCAAAGATGGTTAAAAACAAAGAATGTGGCCAGACTTCTTGAAAGAAGCTGCCTACGTATCCCAAAAGGGTGGAATCAGGCCTTAACGTAGTTCAGGCTCGGTTTTTGCTCGGGTGTTGACACTCTCCTTTTGTGAGGCCCTAATTTTTGCCAAGGTCGCCTTTTTGGGTTTTCGGTCTTGCGGGCTGCTCTAACTTTTGCATGAGTTGCATTTTTGGTTTTCAACTCAGCGAGCTTTTATTTTTATCTTATTTTTACCTCAGGGATAATATTTTTGAGTTGATCGAGGTTAATGGGAGTGGAGAACGCATTGCCATCCAAGTCCATGATAATGACTGCACCATCGGTCATGAGGATTTTGATGAGAAACGGTCCGGACTAGTTTGGTTTAAATTTGCCCCTCGGGTCGAAGATAGGAGCTCTGATTTCCTAAAGAACCAGATTGCCTTATCTAAGATCTCGAGTCTTGACCTTCTTGTTGAACGCTCGGGCTACCCTCCTTTGGTAACCTTGTACATGAAATAGAGCTTGCAGCCTTCTTTCATCGAGCAAGAACAACTCCTCCATTTGGTTCCTCTGCCATTTTGCTTCTGAAATACTAGCCTCGGCCATCACTCTTAATGGAGGGATTTCCACCTCAATGGGAAGAACAACTTCCATCCCATACACTAAAGAGTATGGTGTAGTTCTAGTTGAAGTTCGGATTGACGTTCGATATCCCCAAAGCGTGAATGGTAGGTATTCTGGCCAATCCTTATGTGAGTTGATCATCTTTTTTAGAATTTTCTTGATATTCTTCTTTGCTGCCTTGACGGCCCTGTTAGTCTGCGGCCGATATGGCGAGGACTTGTGAGCCACTATCTGATATTCCTCGAAAGATCCAAGACTTACCCTTGGAAATGTGAGCCATTATCCGAGATGACCTCGTGGGGAACTCCGTACCGAAAAATGATATTTTTCTTGATGAACTTGGCAACATGGGAGACTTTTAATACTGAGTAAGAGGTAGCTTCCACCCACTTAGTGAAATAGTCAATGGCCACTAAGATAAACTCGTGTCCATTGGATTCTTTCGGTGTTATTCTGCCAATCACGTCAATGCCCCATACTGAGAACGGCCATGGTGACGTTAGATTATATAGCTGAGACGGGGGAACGTGCATGAGGTTTGCGTGAATCTGACACTTACGACACCTCCGCACAAACTGTATACAATCCGTCTCTACTATCATCCAAAAGTACCCTTATCGTAAGATCTTCTTGGCAAACATATTTTCGCTCATGTGTGGCCCACAAACTCCTGCGTGGATTTCCTTCATTAGTTATTGACCCTCATCATTGTTAACGCATAGCTTATTGACATCAGAATGTCCTCGTTTGTATAGTCTGCCACCACAAATGACAAACTGCGCAGATAGTCGTCATATTGCCCTTTTGTCCTTTTTGCTGGAAAACTTGGGATATTCTCCTTTCTTTATAAAGTTCTGAATGTCAAAGTACCATGGAAGGTCGTTAGTGCTTTCTTCAATAGCAGCTGTTATCTCGTATGCTGGCTTTCTTTTCTGCTCTATTATCAGAGGTCTCATCCATACTCTGGGTGGTATGCCAATCATGGATGCTAGGGTGGCCAGTGCATCGGTGAACTTATTCTGCAGCCTCAGCACATGGGTAAAGATTACTGATTCAAAGCACGGTATCAGCTTCTCCAGCTCTTGATAGTAGAGAATTAAGGTTAAATCCCTGACCTTGCATTCTCTTCTTGCTTGCGAAACTACCAGTGCTGAGTCTCCAATGACTTCCAGTTTTCTTACCCCTAGTTCTAAGGCTGCCTCTAATCCCATTAAACATGCTTCATACTCAGCGTGATTGTTAGTGACTTCAAAATTGAGTTTTAGGGACAGCAAAACATGTGATTCATCGGGAGTGACAAGGGCTCCTATTCCATAGCCATATTGATTAGATGCGCCATCAAAATATAGAGTCCATTTGTCATCCCCAACTTTCATTAGCTATTCATCAGGAAACTGGAATTCTGTGTCTTCGCATCCTTCAGCTGGTTGGTCGGTCAGAAATTTTGCCACTACTCTGCCCTTGACTGACTTTCGGGTGACATATTGAAGATCAAATTCTGATAATAACAACAACCATCAGGCTAGCCTTCCAGTTAGCGCTGGCTTTTCGAACAGATACTTTGACGGGTCCATCCGAGAGATGATGTTCACTGTGAAAGATAACATGTAGTGCCTTAGTTTTCGGGAAGCCCAAACTAAGGCCCAACATGTCTTCTCCAGCGGCATGTACCGTATTTCCTACCCAGTCATCTTCTTGCTTAAGTAGTAGACGGCTTTTTCGATTCTAGTTTCTTCTTCTTGTGCAAGCAAGCATGCATCCCACAGCTGAATTAGTTATTGACAAATAGAGGATCAGTAGCCTGTCAGGTTCGGGAGGAGCTAAAATAGGAGGGTTTTGTAGGTACTGTCGCATAGCATCGAAGGAATCTTGGCATTTCTGATCCCATTCGAATTCGACCCCTTTTTCATCAAACGAAAGAGCGACTCGCAGGTAGTTGTCAGCTTTGCAATGAATCTGCTGATAAACTGTATCTTACCCGAAAAACCCCTGACTTCTCGCTCGGTCGTCGGAGGAGGCATTTCCAAAATCGCTTTAATCTTTGAAGGATCGACTTCAATGTCCCGTTGAGTGATCATAAATCCAAGCATCTTTTCGGCAGTGACTCCAAAGGCACATTTCTGTGGGTTAAGTCGCATCTTGTACTCCCAAAATATTTCAAAGAATTTTTACAACACTATGATGTGCATCCCGATCCTTGAATTTGAGTATCATATCATCCACGTACACCTCGACCTCCTTATGTATCATGCCATGTAGTAGAGTAGTGGCAGCCATTTGATAGGTTTCCCCTGCATTCTTTAGACCGAATGGCATCATACGATAACAGTAGGTCCCCCAGGGTGTGGTGAATATCGTCTTTTCTCTATCCTCAAGATCCATTAAAATCTGGTTATATTCAGAGAAGCCATCCATGAATGACAGTAAGGCATGCCCTGATGTGCTGTCTACTAAGTCGTCGATGTGCGGTAGTGAAAAGTCGTCTTTTAGGCTAGCCTTGTTGAGATCCCAAAAATCTACGCAGACTCGGATACGACCGTCTTTCTTCAAAGCCGGTACGATCTTTGCTACCCATTTTGGATATTCGATTACCATTAAGAATCCAGCGTTGATTTGCTTGGCGACCTCTTCTTTGATCTTCAGAGCCCATTCTGGCCGGATCCTTCTTAACTTCTGTTTGACCAGCTTAGCATCAGGGTATAAGGGGATATGGTGCTGGACAATATCAGGATCAATTCTAGACATATCTTCGTAAGACCATGCAAACACGTCTTTGAATTCTTTTAATAAAGTTATTAATTGCTCTTGTTCGATTAAGGATAGAGAAAAAACAATTTGAACATTTTACGGATTAATTTTATGACCCAGATTTATTGACAAAGTTTTTTTAATTATTGGTTGGGCACGCATTTCTTCTTCTCTTTTTATTAAAATTTTTATTTCTTCAGGGATATTCCCGTCGAATTCAAAATCGTCAGAAGGCATATGAAATAAATCAAACAAGGCAGAGTCATCGAAAACTTCGTTCATTTCATTAAGAACAGTGAGAATGACAAACTCGATGGTAAACACTAGGAGAGGAGCACCAACAGACGTGCCCTCAATTACAGACTCCGACTCAAACTCGGACTCAGGATATACGACCTGTGCGTCAGAAGACTCGATGGACCAATTCTTTACTTCCTTGGTGGCCACATCGACAATGAGCTTAGTGCAATCTACTGATGTGCTGAAGCCCATCATGAAGCAGTCTAATTCGGTTATACGCAACTGAGCCATATTCTCATTGAACAGCACGCCCAAGTCAGCTCCATCAAACTTGTCAGCCTAGTCCTCTCCCTGAACCTTCTTTTCTTCCTTTTCTTCCTTTTCTTCTTCCTCTGTGTCAGACAATTGGAGGCTGAAAAGATCTCCAATCCAGGCATCTTTTGATTGTTCTCTTCGTCGATCCACGGCTCCAAAAAGCCGCAATACGAGAAATCTTCTCCTTCCTTGATGAAGTATCCATTGAGTGTCCCAAAATAATTAGCATTTCATCCCTTTCTAGGCCCTTCTAGATCTTCTTCCGTTGGCTCGTACCCAAGACCAAAATGGTGTGAAGTTGGCAATACCTGAATGGGTTCCAAAATTCCCTACAGTTTACGTCTCAATCTCATGCCAGGGAAGAAGGACATTTTTCTCATCATCGTTATAGCCTTCAGGTTGGCATACCTCTCTTCTTCATTCATCAGCGTTTGAACAACCTCTGTTTCATCAAATCAAAAGCCACTGAGCTATACGTCATCTTCACTATGCTGAACTTCTAGTAGAGTTGTGCCCTCCCCTCCTTTCGGGGGGTGAATACTATCCTCTCCATGAATGGTCAGAACGGCCCCATCTTTTATCAATTTCATTTTCTGGTGAAGGGTAGATGGCAGTGCCTGAACATTCGGGTCATGTGGCCATGGCCTGCTCAGCAGCAGATTAAAGGAATCTGGTACGTCTAGCATGTGAAACTCAACTGACGTCTCTAGTAGGCCCATTAAAATGGCAAACGACACCAGTCCTAGTACATCCCTTCTTGTGTTATCATAGGCTTGCACTCCTTGATTATAGGGAGTAAAATGGTCTGGTCTCATCCCTAAATAGACAGATGTTCTCAATGGGCAAACGTTCAAGGCGAACCCATTATCAATGAGGGTCACCGGGACCTATTTTTCTAAGCACTTGACGGTAAAATGAAGTGGCTTGTTGTGGCTTTTTCCCTCAGCGGGCAAATCTTTATCAGAGAAAGAAATAACTTTTTGTTCAACCGTCGGTAGAATCAGTCCAATCAATTCCTCCAAGGTGGCCTCTATCGGAACACTGGCTTTATTTAAAACTTTCAGCACAGCTTGCCTATGTTTATGCGAGGCCATCAGTAGCCTCCAAATGCTGATGTTGGCTTGTGTCTTTTTCAACTATCTCAATACAGCATCATCCTCCTCTTCTTGCTCTGTCTGTTTTTTTTTTCCACTCGGCTATTCCTTCTCTAGCTGAGCTGGCTTAAAGTGTCGTCCACTTCTAGTTAGGTGTTCTATGCCTTCTTTGGGATCCCATAACCCTGGCATCACATTATCAGTTTGTCTCACTGCGCGCAGAGGGCTTTCAAACGCCCATAAATCATTTAAGTCACTAATGGCTACCATTTCCCTTCTTTCCTCGTCATCTTCAATAGCCCATGTGTTATCGATTTCCTCTCAGATGTCCTCTTCGATAGAATTCACTCGCTATTCCCGAGAAGCCCAGAAATTAATCCACTCAGCCCCATCAGAGTTTAACACAATCCTTACCAGCCAATAGGACTGCATTTCATCGACGTACACTTCTTCCTCAAAAAGTTGGGGAAGGGTGATTCCATCAAGCACATGGCTAAACCCGTAAGGTCAACTCGGGTAATCCAATGGCCAGTCATCTTCTTCATTGCGCTCCTCCTCTTGTTGGTAGACTTGGATTAGTGGTCGATACCTTTTCCAGGCATCATCATTCTGTTCTTCCATCCTGTCTTGACTGCCCCTAATCATCCTTGAACGGGTATGCTATCTGATTCTCGGTTATTAAAATATGATGGCGTGGTAGGTGCGCCGAATAGATGTGCTGACTCAGATCCTCCAATTCTCCCATAGACATGTAATTTACCCCAACCTGCCTAGAATGATTCGACAGTGGGTTGGTGGTGACGTTCGGTTTCTGGGTGACTGGCGGAGGAAGGATTACCTTGTTGTCAATAAGATTCTAGATCTCATGTCAAAGCCTCATGCATTTATCAGTTAAATGCCCGTGACCTTGATGGAAAGCGCAGTATTGAGAGGCATTGTATCTCGGGGGAAGTGGGTCAGGCACTGGCATAGAATCTAGTACCTTGATGAGTCCTTTCTCTACCAGACGGTTTAAAGTAGTGGATAACGGGATGTTGAGAGGGGTGAAAGTTCTTTGCGACCGTTGCTGTGTTTGCTAACCATCGCCTGACTGCTGAACGTTGCTTGTTTGATGAGTGGAAGAAGAATGGTTCAAAAGGTTCACCTCACTCGAGCGGGACACAAGGTTAGTTGCTGGTGATGGGTTTTGATTGGTTGCGAGAAAATTCGTTCTTGGTGGTTTTTGACTGAATTATGTCTTCTCGATATCACTGGATTGGATAGCGTCCTCAATTTGCACCCAGTGTTGAACAATTGTTCGAATGTAGAGAGTGGCTGCGTGATCAAATAATGCTTCAATGGGGATTATATGTTTTTCACCACTATCCTTACTTGTTTCTTTTCAGTGCGCCTATTTGTCATCTTTGCAGCTTTACCCCTCTAATGGATCAAAAAGTTGACAAAAAATTCCCGATTCTCTTACCGGGTTGTCTCAAGCATTCGAGTAGTAATGTCTAGTTGGACATTGTAACTATACTGGTTGATAAAAATCGTTGCAATATTTTCCCAAGTTTTGGTTTTAGCTACATCAAGGGAGAGGAACCATTTCTGGGTTGCTCTAGACAGAGATCAGTAAAAGAGCTGAGCCTTCAACTAGTCATCAATTCTCATTGGCGACAGGGTACCAACATGCATTCGGAGATGAATTCTAGGATCTCAAGTTCCGTCAAACTTTTCCATGTCTGGCATTTTAAACTTTTCTGGTAATTTTGCATCTGGGAACAGACAGAGTCCCCCTACATCGAGCATATATTCCTCAACTCCTTTAGCTTTCCTCAACACCTTTTTCATCCGGTCAATCTTTTCTGCCAGCGTAGATTCCCTAGACTAGGTAGTGTTTTCCTCTTCTACCACAATCGGGCGGGGAACCCAAGGTGGCACCGCGACTTGCGGTATCTCTGGTCCCTGGTTGTCATCCCAAAACTCTTCGCCATTCTCATTCGTATTGTCTGGCTGTCCATTCACACCGAGCATACGGGCCTGAATTGCTTATATCTTCGCCTGGCAATAGTTTTGATCTTGGGTCTGCTGTTCCACGGCCCGCTGTATCTTGGTAATAGCCCTCATCAGAGTTATCAGATTAACTTCATTCTCTGGCATATTAGTTGATTCAGATGCTCTACGAAGTCTGCCCAATTTTGTTCTTACCCAAACTCGTGTCAACTGTATTCTTTCCAGATCAATGGTATCCCACAAAAAAACCTAGATCGTGCAAGCAGAATAACCAGTCTCAAATATTTTTTGGAAGAACTCGAACAACAAGTAGCAAATATCTCAGATACCCAAAACAGCTGAGACTAAAATAATACCCTTGTTGGGCTTATGCCAGCAGCATAACAACTGAACATCTAAAAATCCAGAATGAGAACTAAGGGGATAGATCAACCAAATTCTAAAGGAAAGGTTTTATCCAGACGGACAACGTTCCGGTAAGAAGATTATTCAAAACCTCAAGAGGCTAGTTCGACCTATGATCCTAAGGGAAAATCGGCAGCACAATGGTAGAAAAATAAAACCATTTTTTCTCACAGGTCAAAAGAAAAGGGTTTTGAAGAAAGAAAGCCTAGTCAAAAATGGGGTATAGAATTAACAACCCGAGAAGAACTCGAAAGGGAGAGAAATTGTCTTAAAGGTCCAAAAACAAAACACAGGTATGACTCCGGGAAGAAGTTTACAACCACAAGGAAGAACTAACAATTCGAGGATAACTAGGGGAAAGGGACTACCCTAGAGGCATTAAAATGAAACGTGGGAATGACCACGTAAAGAAAACTACGGTGTGAAAAATTGATCAAGGTGAGGAACGAAACCCGGGTGAGAACCCGAAGGCAAAAAAATAATCTAATCAAAGAATAACAGAAAGTTCGAGCTAGACCCAGGGAAAGAACTAGTCTAATTCGAACAAACGATCCTAACAACATACAATCAAAACATGCAATAAAGAAAAACACATAATACTACTAGGGTTAGCAGTACCTAATTGGGGGGTTCTAAGTTCACTATATGCAAAAGGCCAATTTTGGTCAATTTGAACAGGGTACCTTCTGAATAGGGCCGGGTATATACCTCCCATGCCTGGAGTGGTGCAGGACATGGTCAAGCAGTACGCCCAAACTATTTTACTGCACCTATGATAGCGTACAGTCAGTAAGGGTTGCCCGTCTTCCCAACAATCTCCGAAACGGATTAACGTTCAGGGCATCGGGTTGACCAGGCAGGGGGGTGAAGAACAATGCACATGCATGCAAAAATAGAAATAAAATTTTTTATTAAGAACTAAAGATGGTTTCAAGTCTAACCCTCTTATTTGATTTTGAAAATCAGTCTCTAGCAAAGTCGCCAAAAAATACTGTGGTGTTGGGATTTAGGGATTTTGGAAAATGCTTCAAAAATAAGGGAATTCAAAAGATATTTTGAAAGTATTTTAACACCTTGAAAACCAAATTTTAAAAATTCCTTAGTTGAAAATAGAGTCGGCACTTAGTTTTTGAGAAAAGTTAAGAAAAATAAAATTGGCTACTGATCTTGAAAACGTTAACCAGAGAAAGAGGGTTCGGGGGCTAAGGTACGAATCGGGAAAGGTGCTAGGCACCTCGTTCGCCAAACCGTCAGGTTGGCCTCTACTAATCATCATTGGTTCTTTAATAGAATTTCTCAAATGCATACAAATAAAAAAAATAGAGGAAAAGAGAGAACATCCAAAATCAAATATAGAAAATACATAAAATATGTACATAGCATTTCAAAATAAATAAGTATCAAAAGAAAAATCATAAGTCCTATGGCATGCAATTTCTATCTAAAAGATACATGAAACACATACCCACATACAATAATATTGAAACAACCTAAACTAACATGATTTGGTTAAAAGAATAAAAAAAAATGTGCTAAAAATTGGCAAAACTATTCACACGGATTTGCTACAAAAGAAAAAATTAAACTATCCTAAACATACTTTCAAATAAAGAAACTAAAATATGTATTAATAAAAAAAAAATGAGAAACGCAAAGTAAACTATGCATAAAAATAATCCCAAAAGAAAGCCTATAATACAAACTTATGAAAAGAGTTTTTGGAAAATATTATACTAAAAAAAGAGGTTCTAATTATTTACATAAAAATAAAAGTAAAGTAAAAGAGAAGAAAATTATGCTTAAGAAAAACTACACTTAAAAGGATGAAAATTAAACTAAATAAACTTTTTATGATTTTTGGGGTTAACAAAAAAAAAAGAAAGATAAAACAAAGTTATAAGAAAACAAAGAAAAAAAAGAAAGTGAAGCTTTAGAAGAAAACTAAATATTAACATTAATGAAAGGAAATAATAATACTAAAGAGAAGAAAGAGAAAATAGAATATTATAAGAAAATTTAAAACTAATAAAAGAGAATAAAATGCTAGAAAAGGAGATTACACTAATGTTAATAGAAAAGAAAAGATAAAAGTTAGTAAAGGAGTATTAAATTGATATTGTACGAAAAGTAAAAAAGAATAAAGAAAATTGTGCATTTAAAAGAAATTAAAACTACTAATAAATAAATGGAGTAAAAAGCTAGAGAAGGAATTTTGCACTACTATTGAAATAAAAGAAAAGAAAATAGAAAATAAAAGTTAGAAAAAGATATTAAATAAACTAAAAAAAAGAAAGAAAAATAAATGCTAATGCAAGAATATTAATCTAATGCTAGAAAGATAAAAGAAATTAAAAATAATTATTTATCTTAAATGTAAAATGTAGTATTAATCACTACATTCACATAAATATAGGTGCATTATTACAATAATTAACAACATTATTAAGTTGTAATTGCCAAAATATGTTAGTACCACTTAATAAGTAAATGAATAAATGAATAAAAAGACAACGTACTTAGTGCGGGGTGTGAATTAAGAAATTAATTTTAAAAACTAAATTCGACGAAATAAATTAAGCAATAAACAATGTTAACTACATAAATAAAGAAAACGTGCAAATTAAAATTGACAATTAATCTGATCACTTCAAAAGAGAGAAAGTAGAGTTTAAAAAGATTGGAGATCTAAATGGGGTACTTAAGTTACCGGAGAATCCTCAAGTTGTGGAATGTGCCTGGGCGTGCCTATCCTCGAGTGGTGATCCAAGCAATGTAGGCTTCAATGGAGGTATTAGAGGTTCGGGACTCAGTATTTCGACAGGACTTCGGCGTCGAGGCTCGGGATCGCTCAATGTATTGACATAGTCTATCTCCCTCAAAATTCGTATTTAAAACATACGTTGGGGTACGGTATTTATAGAATTCTTTAACCAATGAGATGTTACCACGTTTTGGGACACGTCAGGCCATTTGGAGTTGGCAGTCGCCATGATGTAAGTTGGCGGTCGCCATATTTTTGAAAGGTTCCACAAAGTTCTACAGCAGTCGCCACAAAAGAAGTTGGCGGTCACCATGATGAAAGATGGCGGTCGCCACTTTTGGCTAGGATTTCTACAAAATTCTTTAGCGGGCGCCATGATGAGAGTTGGTGGTCGCCTTACTTGGGCAACAAGTTTCGATGGTTTGACAAAAGTTCATTAGTTTAAAGGTTTCAAGTTCAAATACCGAGCTTAGATCACTTCTCGAGGATTGTATCGAGGCACTAATTCACCTATTTTCATCATCGGATTTGCTTGAGATTGGACGAGGTCAAATTGGGGTGTCTACAATACCCGTCCTACAACATACAAGAATATAACTAACCATAGTTCTATATACATAAGATCACGTATGACCACAACGTTTTACATACGACGCAAAAACCACATAAACCATCCACATAATCCGTACATAAATAAATTAAAGTTATAAATGCACATAGTCATATAACCTCACTACATGACACCGCCCGTCACATAACCCAACAAGACATCACATGCCACACACCCATCATTCGATACCCAAACGACCCATCCACAAATCGGGACCCATCCACACACCGGGATAACCAACACCTAACCTAGAGATTAACACCTGAACCTCCCTCAGACCGATTCTTACCAGAACATAACATTAAAATCGAACCATGGACCTACACGTCTTGAACATAACCAACACGCACACAACCGTGCCACAACTCCCAAAACTAACCACGCGCGTCACACCTGAGGACGGTACCACATGTCACCCGAGGCCACGACATGACTCCCAAACCACCACGCGACCAACCGAACCCCAAAAGGAATCCATAGGTATTTAAATCAACTAATTCTCATAAATTAATCAATTGAATACTTAAGAACACCGATCGAAAACTAAGAAACCAACCACCAAAACCCCAAACAAAACATCCCAGGTATAGTCGACTAGACCCCATAACCCGATCAACTGAAAGGCCACCACAAGACCCAAAGAAACCCCCCACATGCTCAACACGGCAAACACTAACCCACACACGCCTAACACAGCAAACACGAACCCACACATGCCCAACATGACAAACACAAAACACGAACCCACACATGCCCAACACGATAAACACGAACCCACACATGCCCTACATGGCCAACACGAACCCACACAAGCCCAACAAGACCAAAAGAAACTCCTAAGGCCCCAACACTACCAAAGGAAAAGGGTTCAGCACAACCAGCAAATGTGTCGACACAAACAAAAATGTGTCGACACAAACAGCGGAGGTGTCGACACAAAAGAACCGAGAGTTAGGCAACATGTGCAAAGAGCAAAAGTGTCGACACCAACAGAACATGTGTCGACACCAAGGTGTCAACACAACAGAAAATGTGTTGACACAAAACAACCACAGCAAAGACAACCCAAACAGAAGGAAAAGGTGTCGACACAAACAGAAAAGGTGTCGACACAAACGCAACAGAATCAGATTTTTCAACCATAGAATAGGGCAACGACGGAAAGCAAACCCTAGCAATGGAATAAGCTTCTCAACCCCAAATTAAACCATCCAAACACCCCTTTAACAACCCACGGGCATACACAATCCCAAAATTACCACAAAACCTCAAGAGAAATACTTGAAACCTGATTCCATCCAACCAAAAACACCCAAAAATGATTTAAAACTCAAAACCTAGTATATTCGAAACATAAACCACTTTTTCATGCATTTTTAAATGGTAAAAACACACACGATTACACGTAGTACTCTTATAAGACATGAGAGTCTAAGATCCTACCTCAATGAGTTAAAAACTCAACATCTCGAACCACGTGCAAAAATAAATTTTGCCAAAATAAAATTTTATCCAGATGAATGCGTAGCCCACCACAAGGAAATTAAGGATCTGCTATCTGATCGTCAAAAATCAAGCCTCGGGCCCCAGAGAATCTAGAGAGAGGGCAGAGTTTTCGGTGGGAGGAAAAAGAAAACTTAGCCACCAAGTTTTCAAAAATATCTTTACCAAAATATCTAAAGCTAGATATTTATAGGCCCCAAAATATCTTCTTTTTTTTTTTTGAAATTCGCACTGTAACACCCCGCGGCCCCAGGAACCTGCCCCACATGCATAACTAACCCCGATCATGCATATAAAACCATATAAACATGCAAAATCGAAAATGGTAAACACGTATCGAGAAACGCCGAAAAAGAAAGCGGGTTAGGGTCTCACATAAACCAAGCCAAACACCACTCTCTCCCCTTCAAAATTTCTTGTAAGAGAGTGAGAGACCAGACATTCAATTGTTCTTAATGTATTCTATGAGTTTGAGGAAGAAAAAAGAAGAAAAAGGAAGAAACCGAGGAGTTTTCGAAAGCCAAGTCCAAATCAATCCTCCACCATTCTTTGATCTCTCAAAATGAGTAAGTAAAACCTATAGACGTTGTATCTAATATCCCTCAAAATATTCCTCAACCCATCCCTTTAAACACTCTAAAAATCAAGAACCGAAATCAAACCGAAAAGGGCGTTGTAGTTGGAAACTTAGGGGTTATTTTGATTATGAATGATATGAGAGGTTGTTGTATGTTGTTATCTTTGAGTTTGATGATTTCTAAGTGTGATGGAGTTTTTATATTTAAGTTTGAAACACAAGCATGCAAAGAAATGGATCGTGTAGCTTGGCATGACACAAGTAGAAGACCTAAACCCTAAGAGGCTTGAATTTTTTAGGACTTTAATTTTTCTTCCCTGAGATTTGAAATACCATAGCTCAATGTAAAAAATTGATATAAGCATTATTTTTATTTCCAGAGTTAGATATTTATGTTATCTTTCATAAAAAATTGGTTTCAACGCATTTCCATAACCAGAACTCAAGATATTAGAATTTTACCAAAGTGTGCCATTTTTAGACCAGTCAACATTATTGATTTGGAAACCCTAGTGTAGAGTGTGATCCGAACTTTGGTCAAAACATGAAATTTGTAGAAAACATGTATATATATCTACCCACCAAAAATGTTAACAAAATATTCAGGTCAGATAGGTCAAAACCCCTCTGAAATTCTCTATTGAGATTCAGTCCTCGAGGAACATTCGGTCACATATTTCTATATGGCCCAAAATCCCTATTTTTAATGATCTATTAAAAACGTGGTCTACATGAACTTTGTAGCTAACATATTTAAGTATTTTATGCCCAAAAATCAGATCTCAAAACCTTGGGATGATACCCCAAAACAGTTTTAAACCCTCCGTCCAAAACCAGCTCTGCTGAGTTTTGGCGGCTGACAAAACCTACTTTTACAAATGGCCAAAAGGTCTACCATGTTTCAAAAAACTACTCTTAGCTCTAAAAATAAAACTTGTAGGGCACATGTTAAACCAGAACATGCTAAAAAATGGGCTCATTTTGACGTCATTTGATATCCCAAAACCGAGAGCAACAGAAGCATAATTTTGGATAAAATCTGGAGTAAGCACTGAACCGTTTTTGCTTAGAATGAAATGTTCACCCATTTGCCTTAGGATTTGGTCTTGGTGTTAAACATGAGAGTTATAGGATATATTTTTATCTAAATAGTGTTTAAAAATCATAACTTAATTCTAAATCTAGATACCCCAAAACTTTTTCATCCTTTTTAATTTAATACTTGGTTTTAGTCTTAAAAGTTGATAAGTGTGGTTTGAGCACCTTTTGTTACGAGACCCGAGTTCTTGCATGATGACTTATCTGAATTAGTAGATTAGTGTTTCAAAAGGACGTATGATGCTTTAGAATTCATGCTATTATGTTGAACCATATATTGAAAATTGTCGTTTGTGCTTCACATACTTGTACTTTATGCTTTGTGCATTGTACTATGAATATTGCCATGCTAATTGATGCCATTCTATAAATTGTTGCACGAGATCAATGGTACAAATTATGAGAATTTTCATTTGCATCTTGGCATAATGGAGTCCATCTATGCAAACCGATGTTGGGATGGGCTGTGTTGAAATTATCCTTTTTGGTTTTAAGTCTAGAGCGTCCCTAGTTGCCATTTTGGAAAATATTTTGGTTTCTACACCCTGGGTGCGTCCCCGGTGTTGAAAATAATTTTGGGTTGTACACCCTGGGTGCGTCCCCGATGTTACATAAATGGTTTATGAATATTGTTGGGCACCATGGGTTCGTCGCTAGCATTCTGATTTTGATAACTTAAACCTTGAGTTGATACCAAACGAGCATCATGGTCTTAAAATGAATGGCAACGACAATAAGTACCATCATGGCAATGACAATAAGTCCCTGGTGCAATGAAAGGCAATGACAATAAGTTCCATCACGGCAATGACAATAAGTCCCTAGTGCAATGAAAGACAATGACAATAAGTCCCATCATGGCAATGACAATAAGTCCCTGGTACAATGAAAGGTAATGGTAACAAAGTCTCATCACGGCATTAACAATAAGTTCCTGAGGCGGCAATGATGATAAGTCCCTGCAGGCAATACCAATAAGTCCCAAAGTGGAACTCCTATTTTTATTTCTGATGAATGATGGGTTAGGCATCTGCATTTCATACGCACATGTTCATTGACTTATCTGCTATCATGTCATAAATATGTCTGTCTCTTTGACTATAAACTATATTGAGTGTTTTATGGTATGTGTTGCGGTGAATTTTGTGCCGTGAAATTAGTTAGAAGGTTAGAGTGTTTTGCTTTTGGGCCTTGGCTCATGGCATTTGTGCCACAGGTATGGACGAGATCTTGGTGGAAGTCGTCCCAGATGGAGAAGAAGAGTTTGAAGAGCTGGGTGAGTTCCAAGAGCACGTGGATCCCGCTGATGCATTCTGAGAAGTTGAGGCCTTTGATTTTGTTCTTAGATTCAGTTCTCACGTGCTTAGTGTAATTTTTTTTTGAAATTTCTTGGTGAAACAATAATACTTATGTAATATTGAATGGCTTAGAACTCGTTTATAATGTAATAACTAGCATATGTAAATATGAATGAATGGTTAGAATTTTTCTTTATTTATATTTATGTATGTCTCGACGTGCTCGGAGGACGGGGCGTCACATTTGTGCTTTTCTTGGTTTAAATACATGATCCGGATGTGTTGATATCCATGATTTTCAAAAAGAGGTTTGAAAATGAGGTGTTTTATGAGAAACGTGTTGTTGGAGGCTTGGAGCTAACCCTTGGGGTTGAGTCTCAGCTTCTAAAATGTTTTGCTGGAAATATGTTGCTACATGCATGTAGATCTCCATGTGGATGGATTGGATCACTTTTATACATGTAATGTAGAATTACTTTGTGGTTTTTTTAAAAATTCTATCCATTGATGTACCGTGGCAGTGATGTGTGATGAGTTGCGCTTCCATTGCTCCTTGGTGAAAGTTCAAAAACGTGGGCAGAGTAGGTCCCTACGTGCCTTCGGGTTAATCCCCGTAAACAAGGTGGCGGGTGCTTAGTGCCATCGGATTGTGAACCCATAAACTAAGTGGTTTACATTGTCGTGATTTCGTATAGAACTTGTCATTACTTAGCAGACCATGAGTGGTTTTAGGGTAATGGACAAGAGTCTATAGTTGTTACCTTTGTCAGTGTGTGGTAGAGTCGGTACATATGATTCATTTTATCTTGTTTTCTCCTCGGCTGTGTGGCCCGAGTACAGCATACTGTGTTTTATTGCTTTTCCTTAACTGTGGCATGATATCTGTGAGGATGATATGCATAGTTTCAAGGATGAAAAACTTGTGATTTTTTAGGGGAAATCCTTTTTGGCTCAAGTGGTAGAGTCTTTATGCATATGATTGCATAGCCTGCTTATAGCTTTATATTCTGTTCCTATTGGGCTTTGGCTCATGGTGTGGAATTTTGTGCAAACCATTTTCAGGTGAACGTGTGGTGTTGACCTAGATGTTCGTGGTGACGGAAAACGTGCAGTAGTTTTGCTATTTTTTTGACATGTACCTTTACATGTGATGCTTGTTTCAGAAGGCGAGTTTTGTACGCCTTGATGCGATATACTTATTCATGTATGAGATTGCATGTTTACTGTTTATGAGAGCTAAACTTTGGGGATCCTTTATTCAAATGTTGTATATTTTTTAGTTGATGGTTTTTCAAGTGCAAATCTTATTTTCATAAACGGTGTTTGGTGGGCATTCACGCGACCCTGGTGTTTGGGGCGTGACAAAATGTGTCGACCTAACCACTTGAAGATCTCTGCCCTAGACACCTTGTGTCGACACCAAAGGATTTTGTGTCGACACCGGCGATGAAAATTCAAATTCGCGACAGACCTCAACGGTTGCATTTTTGGCATTTATTGCTCCCACCTACGTCCAACGGTCATAAATGCTCAAGAGCTTATATAAGAATTAACTTCTCAGCATTTACCACAATTAGAGACTTACATTTACTGTTCTATTGCTTGAATCAATCTCATTACTTTCAAGCTTTCATTTATTGCTGAATCTACAGCTTTTGTTCCTCATCTCTCTTTACTTTCTCATTTATTGTAAATTATTTTTGTAAAGAGAGTGAGTGTTATTCATTAATACTATTCATTTATTATATTCAAGGGTGAGTCACCATTTATCCTTTGAGTGAGTGAGTAAATCTCATCAAAGAAGAGATCAATAGAGATTATAAGAAATAGGGGCTTCTTTTCATAGGATCTTCTTGAAGCTGTGTTAGGCTTTTGAATGTGCCTGTAGGCTTGGAAATACTCAAGGAAAAACTTGAGGGGTGGACGTAGGCTTGGAAGAAGCTGAACCACTGTAAAATCCTTGGTGTCTGGTTCTATCTTTCTATCCCTAACCTTTCTAATATTTACACTGCTTCAGTATTTATTTATCTGGCTTTAATTGAATGCAATATTAAAAGGTTTTCAAAAAGTTTTTTAAAATTGTTATTTATTTTCAAAGACCCAATTCACCCCCCTCTTGGGTTGCCTAGAACTAACAATTGGTATCAGAGATGAGGCTCTTGTTTTTTATTTAACAGTCTATGAGTTTTTATGGCAACCACTAGCATCGAACCTATCCATTCCGAACGTCAGTCGACCAATAGATTTCTTTTGTTCAATGGAACAAACTACAATTATTGGAAGGCTAGAATGAGAATCTACATTCAAGCCGTAGACTATGACATTTGGCGAGTTATTATAAATGGACCTAGAAGACCCACCAAAACTATTGAAGGGGCTACTGTCCCTAAACCAGAGGCTGAATGGACTGAAAATGATATTAGGGAGATACAAAAAAATGCTAAAGCTATGAATCTCCTATATTGTTCACTTGACCCAAATGAGTTCAATAGGATCTCAACTTGTGATACCGCAAAAGAAATATGGGATAGACTCGAAATTACCTATGAGGGTACAAATCAAGTGAAAGAGTCCAAAAGTAGTCTTCTTGTATATAACTATGAATTATTTAAAATGAAGCATGATGAAATAATTTATGATATGTTTACTCGCTTCACTGACATTATTAATGGACTAAAATCTCTTGTCAAGATTTACACTAATGCAGAAATGGTAAGAAAAATTCAGAGGTGTATGCCAAAGAGTTGGGAAGCTAAAGTCACGACCATTCAAGAAGCCAAAGATCTCAACACACTCAGTCTAGAAGAACTTCTTGGTTCTCTCATAACCTATGAGATGAATATCAAGATGGATGATGAGGAAGCCAACAAAAAGAAGAAAGGCATTGCTTTCAAGTCCTCAACACATGACGAAGAATCTGAAGAAGACTCCTTAAATGATGAGAATGAAGACATGGCTCTCATCACAAAGAAATTCAAGAGGTTTCTTAGAAATAAGAAACAAGGAGGAAGAAAGTTGTTAAAAAAGGAAGGACACTGAGGCGAGCCTACCAAATTCAAAGGCGACTCTAGCAAATTCAAGAACGACTTTAAAAAAGAAGAAATCATCTGCTATGAGTGTAAGAAGCCTAGACACGTCAAAGCTGAATGTCCTAGCTCAAAAAGCATTTCGAAAAGGGCTACAAGAAAGCCATGATAGCTTCTTGGGGCGAAAGCAATGACAGCAGCTCTGAGGATGAGAATGAAGAAAACGAAGTAAAAAATCTATGCCTCATGGCTAGAGAAGATGATGAGATAATCCCTGACCCTTTTTCCTTAGAAGAATTGCAAAATGCATTTGAAAATTTGCATGATGAGTTGAGAAAAATGGGTGCAAAGAATTTCATTTTGAAAAAATTAGTTCTTTCCTCCTAAACTAAAATTGAAACCTTGAAAAGAAAAAAATCTATTATGTAAAAACAAATTACTATTTTGAAGGATGAAAATAGAGTTTTGAGTGAAAAAGTTGAGTATCTCACAAGAACTATTTATAAGTTCACTCAAGAAAAGAATAATTTAGATAAACTTTTTGGCATGCAAAAATGTGTTTTTGACAAAACTGGAATCGATTATAAACCCAAGAAGAAACAAAAATTCTAAAGCAATATTTTTGTCAAGGCATCTTCTAATCATTTAAATGCCACATGTTTTCATTGTTATGAGCATGGACACGTTGTCACACACTGTCCACACTGAAAACTCTTAAATAAGTCTAGCAAGAAGGCTTGGGTTCCTAGGGGAACACACTCTTAAGGAACTAATATCAAGGAACCCAAGAAAATTTAGGTACCGAAAATCAAAACTTGATTCTCTTTGCAGGTATGTCTCAAATCCTCATTCAAGGAGGGGATGTGGTATCTCGATAGTACTTGGTCAAGACACATAACAGGCGACCAATCGATGTTTGCATCTCTCAAACCAAAAGATGGCAGATTTGTGACTTTTGGAGACAATAGCAAAGGAAAAACCATAGGAATTGGCTGTATTGGTAAAATTCTTTCTCCTTCTATTGAAAATATTTTACTTGTTAATGGTTTGAAACATAACCTTCTTAGCATAAGCCAACTATGTGACAAAGGCCACAAAATTGTATTTGATCATGCTAAGTGCCTTATTGAAGATTCAACCAATAACAAAATTATCTTTGAAGGTCAAACACATGAAAATGTTTATACATTTACTCTCAATGATTTTTCAAAGAATAACACCAAGTACTTAGTAGCCTTGAGTGATAATAGTTGGTTGTGGCATAGAAGGCTTGGACATGCACTCATGAACTTAATTTCTAAACATTTGAAAAAGGAATTGGTGATTGGGTTACCCCAAATCAAATTCGAAAAAGACAAAGTGTGTGATGCATGTCAATAAGGTGAACAAATTAGAAATTCCTTTCATTCTAAAATTGAGATTTCAACATCTAGTCCATTACAACTATTGCACATGGACTTGTTTGGTCCAACAAAGACTTTAAGCCTCGGAGGTAAGAGATATGCCTTTGTTATTGTTGATGACCTCACTAGATACACTTGGGTGCTATTCTTAGCTCATAAGGATGAAGTCTTTGTCTCTTTTATAAAACTGTCTCGGGGAGTTCAAAATGAAAAAGGTTTTCAAATCATAAGCATCCGAAGTGATCATGGTAGAGAATTTGAAAACAAACATTTTAAAAAGTTTTGTGAAGAAAATGGTATTAACCATAACTTCTCTGCTCCTAGAACCCCTCAACAAAATGGAGTCGTTGAGAGGAAGAATATGACATTGGAAGAAATGACTAGAACCATGCCCCACGAAATAATCTACCACGATACTTTTGGGTATGTAGACACCCCAATTTGACCCCTCCTATTCTTAGGTGAATTCGATGACGAAAACAAGTGGAACGATGCCTCAATTCGATCATCAGGAAGTGATCAAAGCTCGGTATTTGAACCCAGAACCTTCAAACCAATGAAATTTTGTCGAACCATAGAAACTTGCTGCCCAAGTAAGGCGACCGACAACTTCCATCCTGGTGACCGTCATAGAACTTTGTGAAAACCCTAGCAAAAAGTGGCGACCGCCACCTTTTACCATGGCGACCGCCAACTCTTATCATGGCGTCCGCTATAGAACTTTGTGGAATCTTTCAAAAATATGGAGACTGCCAACTTGCATTGTGGCGACCGCTAACTCCAAATGGCCTGACGTGTCCCTAAAGCGTGGCAGCATCTCATTGGCTGAAGAACTCTATAAATAACGTACCCCTGGTACGTTTTTCAGGATAGATTTTGAGTGGGAGGGTTAGTGAGAGAAGCTCTGCTGAGTTGCTGAGCAATTTCGAGTTCCGACACCGAAGCCCTACCGAAATACCGAATTCTGAGCCTCCAACACCTACATTGAAGCCTTGCTTGGATCACCACTCGAGGGTTGGATCATCAAAGGCACATTCCCCAAACTTGAGGATTCCTAAGCAATCTAGGTATTTTGTTTGGATCCCCGATCCTTCTAACTCCATTCCCTCTCTTTTGGAGTAATCAGGTTAAATTTGACTTCAATTTGCGCATTTCCTTCATTTGCATAGTTAACCTTGTTTCCTATTTAATTTGCTTCATTTAGCTTAGTATTCTCAATTAATTGCTTAATTCACACACCCACACTAAGTACATTGTCTTTTTCTTTAATTTATTCAAAAAAATAGTGCTAATACAATTGAACGATACGACTAAATAATGTTAATATTGTTATAATTCAAAACACTAATAAAAAAAAGTTATAATTGTTAATATGACACCCATTTAATTCTAGCATTTCATTTCATTTCATTTCTTTTTGTGTTAATCTAATGTTCTAGCATTTATCCCCCTTTCTTTTCTTTTAGCATTAATATAATTTTTCTTACAAGCATTTATTTTCTTTTTCTTTTCTTTTTTCTTCTTTTAATTAGTCTAATTTTCTTTCACTAGCATTATATTTCATTTAATGTTCCATTTTATTTTCTTTTTAGCTTAACATTTTTTACTAGCTTTTATTTCTTTTTCTTTTCTTTAAATAAAAGTGTAATTATTTTTCATAGCATTTATTTATTTTTTCTTTGTCATTAGCTTTATTCTTCTCATAATATAACATTTTAATTTCTTTAATTTTATTAGTTGCTTTAATTCTCTTATTATGTCCCATTTAACGTTTCTTTTCTCTTAATATTAGTACTTATAAAGTTTCATTTTCTTTTTTCTTCTATAGCTTTATTTTCTTTTAGTACTCATTTTATTCTTCTTTTCTTTCTTTTGTTAACCAAAAAAAAAATCATAAAAAGTATTTAAATCGCATCCTCATTTTTAAAAATGTAATTTTCTTTTCTTTTGCTTTCTTTTCCTTTTGTTCTGAATATAAAATATGGACAATTAGGTTTTCTGTTAATAGTCTAATAAACGTTTTCTAACCTTTCCATTTTAGTATAATTTTTCTTTTGTAACTTTTTTCTTTTTCTTTAAATCTTTAAATTCTCTTTTAGTATAAAATCATTCTTTTAAGTTTCTTTGTTAAGTAATCTTTCTTTTAATGTAGAAATTTCTCTTTTGTACATATTTTATTTTATACTTAGCATTTCTTTTTTATGTTAATACAAATCTAGTTTATTTTGATAACGTACATATTTTAGTTATTTTTTTTAGAATGTATGCTTAGAATAGCTTAGCTTATTTCATTAATGATCCATGTCTAGGCAATTCTAACATCTTCCTCCATATTTTTGTTCTTTTATGCAAATCATGTTAGTTAGTTCATTTTTGTAAATATTGCATGCGGGAGTGTTCCATGTATCATTTACTTAAAAATTGCATACCGTAGGATTTAGAATTTTACCCTTTATTTTTCTCAATTTGGAGTGCTATGTACGTATCTTATATATTTTTCATATTTAATTTTGAATGTTCTCCCTTCACCCATACTTTCTTTATTTGTATGCATTTGATAAATTTTATTAAAGAACCAATGATGATTAGTAGAGGTCAACCTTATGGTTGGGAGAACGGGGTGCCTAACACCTTTTTCGATTCGTACCTTAGCCCCCGAACGCTTTTTCTCTGATTAACGTTTTAAATATCAGTAGTCAATTTTGTTTTTTTTTTAGTTTTTCTCAAAAACTAAGTGGCGACTCTATTTTCAATAAAAATGGAGTTTTCAACTTTTGATTTTCAAGGTGTTGAAATATTTTGCAAAACATCTTTTTGTGTCCCTTATTTTTGAAATATTTTCCAAAATAACCCCTAAATCCCAAACGCCACAGTATTTTTTGGCAACTCCGCTGGGAACTAGTTTTCAAAATTAAATAAGAGAGCTAGACTTGAAAACATCATTGGTTCTTAATAAAATACCTCATTTGCATTTTCGCATGCATATGTATTATTCTTCAACCCCCTGCCTGGGCGACCTGATGCCCTGAACGTTAATCCGTTTCGGAGATTGTTGGGAAGATTGGCAATCCTTGCTGACTGTACGCTTCCATAGTGTAGTAAAAGAGTTCGGACGTACTGTTTGATCATGTCTTGCACCACTCCAGACATGTGAGGTATATACCCGGCTCTATTTAGAAGGTACCCTTTTCAATTGATCAAAATCGGCCTTTTGCATGTAGTGAACCTAAAACCCCCCAATAGGTGCTACTAACCCTGGTAGGATTAGGTATTTTTCTTCATTGTACGTTTTGCCTGCCTTGCGTATTGTTAGAATTATTTTATTTGGGCTTAAGCTAGTTCATTTCCCGGGTTCGGTCCAAGTTTTCTGTTATTCTTTGATTAGGTTAGTTTTTCCTTCGAGTTTTTACCTGAACTTTTTCCTTCACCATGTTTGGTTCTTACATTGTAGTTTCCTTCACCATGTTTGGTTCTTACTTTTTCCTTCACCAGTTTGATTTGTGTCTTGCGGAGACAATGACGAGTGCCACCTTATTTTCAGTAGTTTCGCGACTTGCATTGATTGCACGTGTGTTAGCGGTCCAGCGAACGGATCAGGATGCTCATATGATACAAGATTGGGTTGCTAGTGGAGAAGACACAGCGGGTTGGATTGTAGGTTCCGATCAGAGTCTGAGATTAGCTGGGAGGTTGTTTATACTAGAGTCATACCAAGTTGATAAATTACATGAGTGTCATCATTCTCGCCTTGCAGTCCATCCTGGAGGCACAAAGATGTACCATGACCTGCGTCGTCAGTTTTGTTGGGCGGGTATGAAGAGAGATGTGATCCAATTTGTTTCTCGATGCCTTACCTATCAGAAGGTAAAGGAATAGCATTAGAAACTGGCCGGATTGTTATAGCCGTTACCGATATCTGAGTGAAAGGGGGAGAATGTCACGATGGACTTTATGTCGGGACTTCCTCGATCACCTAGGGGACACGATGCCATGTGGGTTGTGGTTGATAGGTTGACAAAGTCTGCACACTTTCTCCTTATCCGTGTGAAGGATTCAGTGGATAGACTGAGCAGGTTGTATGTCAAAGAGATAGGCTGGTTGCATGGTGTGTCGGTGTCTATTATTTTTGACCAAGACTCGTGCTTCACATCGCGCTTTTGGAAGAGTCTTCAGGAGGCTCTAGCGATAAACTTGATGTTCAAGTACTGCCTTTCACCCCCAGATGAATGGCCAATCAGAAAAGACTATACAGATTCTGGAGGATATGCTTAGGGCATGTGTGCTTGATGTCAGAGGTTCTTGGGAAGATCATCTACCTTTGGCAGAGTTTGCATACAACAACAGCTATCAGTCTAGTATTTGGATGGCACGGTATGAGGCTTTATATGGTAGACAATGTAGGTCACCAATGTGTTGGATAGATGTGAGAGAGACCACAGTCTTGGGAACCGACTTGGTGCGGGAGACGACGGAGAAGATTGCAGTGATTCGCCAGCGCATTGCGACAGTGCAGAGCCGCCAAAAGAATTATGCAGATCAAATGAGGCGACCTCTAGAGTTTGTTGTGGGAGATCACGTGTTTCTGAAGGTGTCACCACGTAGAGGTTTAATGAGGTTTGGTCGTAGCGGGAATCTATCACTGCGTTTCATTGGACCTTTTGAGATCCTTGACAGGGTTTGAGAGTTTGCATTTCATTTGGCTTTGCCATCTCAGTTAGCATATGTGCACAACGTGTTCCACATTTCTATGCTTTGGAGGTATGAACTTGATCCTTCACGTGTTAGATTGGGCTGAGCTGCAGGTTGATGAGGATGCCACTTATGAGGAGCGTTAAGTCAAAATTCTTGATACGAAGGAGCAGGTGTTATGGGGGAGAACAATTACTTATGTCAAGGTCCTTTGGCATCATCACGGGGTTAAAGAAACGACGTGGGAGCTTGAATCTGGCGTGCGTGCTAGATACCCAGAGCTATGTACCTCGTGACCTTGTAGCAAATTTTGGGGGCAAAATTCCTTAACAGAGGAGAGTTATGAGACCCAGACCCGTATCTTTTGAGATATTTATATATTTGACATGTTTCTTTCATTATATGTATAGCCTCGATGCATCATTTATGCTTTAAGTTGTAGAACTGCATGCTTAAGTGTTATACGTGTTGTGCATGCGAGGGTGTCTTGGTTGCTTTTTTTTTCAATTTTTCACCCAACGTTGACCGCTCGAGCGGTGGGGTGAGCACTCGAGCGGTGGTGTGGCAGAGAAGTATGTCGGTAGGGGTTCACTCGAGCGGTGGAGGCCTGGCGTGACTTATTATAAAACCTAGCAGCTTAGATATTTTGTATCAAAAATATCTTTTCATGTTCTCTTCTCTCTCTCTATACCTTTTCCTTACCTTCTCTCTAGCTTTTGGGAGGGCTCGGGCTTAGTATTTAAAGGTCGGATAGCAGATTCTTGCTGTCGGTGACATGGGCTTCGTATCCATCTGGACAGATTCTCGTTCTGACAAAGTTCAGTTTTGAGACGTCAAGCTTTTAGCTTTTCGAGGTAGGATTCTAGACCATACTGTTGTTAAAGGGTGTTATATGCAATTATATGTGTTTTCGTTAGGTAGAAAATACATTAAATGTAGTTTTCATGTTTAAACCCTGGTTTTCGAGTAAAAAGGCATGTTGGCTGTAACGACCCAGTACAGACCCTAGTTGTAACAATTCGGATAATAACGACCCATGTAAAGTCCCAGCCGAAACCCTAGTATTAGTAACGGATGGTCCACGAGGCCACAGAATACGAAAGAGGTTCAAAAGCCTAACTCAGATCGAAAACCCTAAGTTCGGCTCGAAAATCCTAAAAATATCCAAACCTTAGGCAACAAAACCTTAATACTCGGAGAGTCTTCTAACATTTCAAATTAAGTATATATCATGAAATAATGAATTAAAAATTAAAAATTCTCATAAATAGGGTAAAATGACCGTTTTGCCTATAGTAGAGCAAAAAGCTTGAAAAATCTATATTTTGATAATGGATATTCTAAATCAAGGATTTAAGTATAATTAAGTAAAAAAAGACAAAATAATATCAAAAATGCCAAAAATGCCCCTTAGTGGCTGACCACCTTGGGGCATGTGCCAAAAAGTGACTTTTTTGCTTCTTTTTAGCTTTAAATGATGAGAAATGTATTAAATAAAGCATTATGATGA
>JAOTRH010462736.1:0-51684 GCA_034768845.1 Heliamphora exappendiculata
ATTTGTATGCATTTGAGAAATCATATTAAAGAACCAATGATAATTAGTAGAGGCCAACCTTACGGTTGGGCGAACGGAGTGCCTAACACTTTCTCCGATCCGTACCTTAGCTCTCGAACCTTCTTTCTCTGATTAACGTTTTAAATATTAGTAGCCAATTTTATTTTTTTTAGTTTTTCTCAAAAACTAATTAGCGACTCTATTTTAAACAAAAGAGGTTTTTAAAATTTAATTTTCAAGGTGTTAAAAGATTTTTTAAAACATTCTTTAAATTTCTTATTTTTGAACATTTTTCAAAATAACCCCCAAATCCCAACGCCACAAAGATGACTCTGATGTGGCAGCTATAGTAGTTTGTTGATTTGTATTCATAATAGTATTTATGTTTATTTTTTTTAAAGTTATGATGTAATATCATAGAGTTTGAAAAATATAGGTTGAATACAATGAGCGATTCTCAAACATTCCCGAGTCTCTACGGACGATAGAGGTTCGAGATGGTATCTTTTACGAACTGGTAGAAGAGGATGGGCACGGGCTATTGTCGAACCTATGGAGGGGTCATGCCTCGAAGTGCATATTTGGGGAGACTGATTCATCACAAACATCATAGTCGGTCATTTATCTCACTCGTCAGGTATGAGAGTTAGTGAGAGAGGAGTTCCATGTCAAGTTCATGGGCAAGTTGTAGCAGTTCACATCACAATTTGAGCAAATGCAATCTCGAATTGAGTTTTTATTCGAGTTTTTAGAGTCACAGGGGGTTGATGGCTCCAAATAGGTAGCATAAAATGTTTACTTGCATGCTTCTTATCAAATATTTTTAAATATATTAACGAAAGATTCTTATATGTTTGGCATGCTATAAGTCCCAAATGCTAGTAGCGGGTATCAACTAGGCAAAGAGTCTGTTGGAGATGGCACAATAAGGTCTAGTGATGAATATGCTTTACCGTCCATTTCTACACGTTGATGATGTATTTTTTCTATACAAATATAAATAGACACAATCACACACACGGCTGAGGTTAAGGGTGAAGTCTATAGAAAACCCAACTATGTTGGGCTTGTTGTATTGGATTGTAGTTGGGTTACGGGTGAGCCTATTAAAACCCAAATATCTCATTTTATTTTTTGTTTTTGTTTGTCAATTTTATTTCGCTTAATCTATACTTGACATATGAAAGTAAAATTACCAAACATACCCAAAATGCCATGCAATTTGGCACACAACCAGATGATTTATAGGTTGCATTCTTTAGTATAGCGGCAGTGAGGATGTATGCTCAAGAATAGACAATTTGATAGGAGAAAAAGTACATATTAACTATTAACCAAATTTGATAGGAGAAAAAGTACATATTTACACAAACAAATGTGTGGATAACTTTAACAACAATATTAACTATTAACCAAGTTTGTGACAATCGGGTACGCATTTATTTTGTTGATCTACGCTTTTAGTTCAATATTGTGGTGTGACAAAAATTAGAGTATGAGTTTTAATAATATGGAGGTTCGTGAACGAATTAATGAGTTTTGGAATAATTTTAAGATTTAAAATAACGATAAATTTTGATAACATGTTAATAGAAAAAGGAAAAATGAGGTGATGAGAATGAGGTTGGAGATTGGGTTTTGTTTTAAAGAAATTTGTTAAATTTCTGGTTCAGGCATCACCGCTCGAGCGGTGAAGGTCCGCTTGAGCAGGCTATCGGGATCGGTTAGAAGATTCACGAGCCTTGGGGAACATTTGGAAAAAAATAAGTAATATATATATATATATATATATATATGTGTGTGTGTGTGTGTGTGTGTGTGTGTGTGTGTGTGTTAGTCACGTGAGAAACCTAAACCATTCTTCATCTCTTCTCTCTCTCTTCTTTTCCTCTCCATGGGGGAGAATCTTCTCCACCTCAAGAAACTCTAACCTTCCATTCTGAAATCATGAAGATCGAGGCTTAATCAAGGGTGAGCAAGGTGAAGATCAAGCCTTGGGGAAAGGAGAATGAAGATAAAGCTTTGGGAGAAAGCAGAGCAGAGGAAAGGACTTAGAGCGGCGCGATGTAGTGGTGTGTGAAATTAGATGCGATTGAAGGTGCGAAAATAATCTCGTGTTAGGGTCTTCCTCCAACGCTCGCAATGAAGATTAATAACAAGATGATGTACACAGAGCAGGACCCAGGTAGGGTTTCAACGCACAGTGAGGGTTTGTTGAAGACGTCTCACTCCTGTGTGGAGCAACAATCTTAAGCACGGTTGTCGGAAAATCTTCGTGACTGTGCGATAGGTATTTCCAGTTTAGGGGGTGCTTCTCCTGTTCAAGAATCAAAGCCAAGGATTTTTCCTCAATCACTACCTAGTGGGGATTTATCATGGGATTAGGTAATAGAGCAGGTTAAGGTTTCCGTTGTGGCAAAATCTCATGCACCCTACGGTACATTGAATAGAGACGGTGCTGAAGCTTCTTTAAGCCCTGTTCCAGTTGTGGCCCACACTTGTTTTGAAAGAGCTGCTATTGAGGCACTGAATCGAGCACAAAGAGGTCTTAGCCCTCTCATCTCGGGACATATAGCTGACATTGAAGCCAAATTGGGTCACTTCCATGGCGACCACACAACACAAGGTACTTCTATCCCAATCCCAGGTTTGGACATTTTTAATCATGTTCTGGTGGTGTAGCCCCTCGAGCCATGCAAGGGAACCGTGGAGGCTTCCTTGGTCGAGGTATCCATTATGGCAGAGGTCATTTGGGTAATGGCGTTGGCAAGTCCAATCTAGGTATTGAACATGCGGGAGAAGGGAATATTTCTGCACGTGTGGTGCTCGACAAAAAGCCTAGCCCGCCTTAGGCAAAAAATTGGGCATCTTTGTTGACAAATCTTAGTTCTTCTAGTTCTTACCTTGAGTACATTGAAGTACAGAATCTAGAGCATGAAGCTTATGTTGATATTGGCAGTGAATTTATCGATGATAAGGAGTGGGCAGCATGCCTAGTAGGTTATTTTCTGGATGTAAACATGCCCTTTGCGCTGGTTAGGGCAACTGCCAAGACCCTATGGACGCAATTCGAGTTAACTGATGTTCTTGGTAATGACAAAAGGTTTTACTTCTTTAAATTTCAAGTCGTGAGGTGATGAAAAGTGTGTTAGAAAAGGGTCCTTGGCATTTTTCGGGTAAACTCCTTATTCTTAAACGATGGAGGCATTGTTTATGTTTATCGAATGAGGTTATGGCTAAGATCCCAATGTGGGTCAAACTACATGACTTGCCTCTAGAGTTTTGGAATGCGCAGTGCTTAAGCAGAATGCTAGTGTTTTTGGTGTACCTTTGTTCTTCGATCGGGCTACGGAATCTAGGCAACACATTTCTTATGCTTGAGTATGTGTCGAGATCGATGCAGCTACTCCTTTGAAGCATGAGATCATTATTAGATGTGCAGGTGAATCTGTGACTATTCGTGTGGAATTTCAAGGTCTTCCTGGCATATGTTCAACTTGTCATGTTTTCGGTCATGAAACTAGTAAGTGTAAACTTACTGTGCAGATTCCATCCTATGATCAACATGAGGATAATAAAGTAGATGTTGTTAAGAATGAAGTCCATGGAGGGAGGTTTCAAGTTGGGGATGGTAGTAGTGTTACTCATGATACTATTGTTATTGGAAACTCTAGGCCTCCAGTCTTAGTGGAGAGCGTTGGAACTGAGTAACCGTCGGCCCCGCCGGTTGATCCTTTACCAGGGGTTATGCTAACAGAAACTAGTTCAGCAGAGATGGGTGACGGGGAGCAAGTGGCAACTGTAACCCCTCGTTCAAATTCCTTCAGCGTGCTTGTGCGTAAGAAAAAGAAAAAGAAACAAAAGTGTGAGGCTACAGATTTGTGGACCCCGATTGCCGGGGGGTATGAAACCCTTCCTTCTTCCCCGAGAAAGAAGGCAGGGAGTAAGCACGTTAAACAGTCTAGTGGTAAGAAAAAGAAAAAACTGTCCCTTGGTCATTTAAGTTGGTAGTGCTATCTAGCGGGGTTGGTTAGTGGTGTAGTTCAGTTGGTGTTGCTCGTCATTTGTATTTTGTGTCCTCCCCAGTTATGGGGTTGTTTGTGGTTTTGCTTTGTTTAATTCTCCCCCGCTCCTTAGCCGGGGTTAGGTGGTTCTTGTTGCTTTGTTTTCTTATTTGTTTGGTTATTGTTGTATCCTCCTGGGGTATGCCCCATGGAATTATGTACACTTTTTTCTTTATGTTACATTTAATTACAAAAAAAAAGGCTTTAGGAGAGCAAGGAAACCTAATATCCAAACCCTAGGAGGGAAATTTGAAGAAATCACAAACTTTTGAGCCAATCCAAGGTAGGATTAGATTATCTCACATGTCTAGTATAGATTTGGGTTGATTTTTTGAGTATATGAGTAAAATTGAGTCAATTGCATATTTGATTGACAAATTGGTAGGTCTATGTGTGATTTAAGTTGGATTTCATGTTTATGGGGGTTTTGAGAAATGATTCTAACCATAATCTTGAAGAATGGTTGTTGAAAAGAGATTTAGAAGACTTTAAATTCATTATTTATGGGCTGAAAACATGGATTTGAAGCATTATTGTGAGTATTTAAGAGTTTTGGAGTTTGGAACTCAAAATAGGGGCAAATTTGGGTTTTTCCCGGGTGCAAGTGCACTTGAGCAGGGCCCTGTCCACTCGAGCGCTCACATGGTAAAAAGTTGGGCGCTCGAGCGCCTGACGTCCGCTCGAGCGGACTGACTGCGCAAGGCTAATTGTTTTTGATCATATCTCCCTCATTCGGACACTGAATTGGGTCATTTTTGTACTCAAATCGAAGCCCCGAAAGTCCTCTTTCCAACAAGACTACTCTCACAAGAAAATTCTTTTTGTAGAAAACGTTATGATTAAAATAGTGAGGGTATATCAAAATTTCTTAATTATTTTTCACCCGTTTTTAGCCGAATGTTTTAGAAAAAGTTATTTTCATTATTATTAGCCCCTTTTACTAAATTTTTAGTCCCTTGAGCTAACTATTTTTCACCCTTTTTACTATTGTTGGTCGGTTTTGCCTGGACTGTGGTGTTTTTCCTCTGCTGCCGTGGGTTCTGAGGGTCTGTTCCCCTCTCTAAATATTGCTGGTTTTTTTTATATTTTATTTCTTGCTTTGTTTGCTGAGTTATATCCTAGGTTTTTTTGGGTGGTTGCCTGTTTATTGTTTCATCTGGTGGTCTATTTGGGTTGTTGCTTTATGTTGGGCGGCCTTGTTTCCTCCCCCATTATTTCTCAATTATGGGAGCGGTAACCATGTCCTTCCCTTCTTATCCTTGATAGGTTGTTTTTTGTTCTTTGGTTGTTTGCTTTGGTTGTGGTTTAGCCAAAAGCATCATTGCTTTTGGTTTTGTTTCTGGGGGTGTTGTAAGGCCTGGGGTATGCCCCTTGTATTTATGTATTTTTTCTTTCTTTCATGTTACATTTAATTACCAAAAATAAAAATTAAGTTGAGATGCATCCATTGGACCTGTTGGTTGGGTTTTATTTTACAATATATATATATATTGAGTAATTAAATGTAACATAAAAAATATTGTACAAGATTCCAAGGGGCATATCCCAGGGAGATACAAACTTACCAAACAAAACAAAGGAAACTAATCAACATGAACCCCATAGCCCCCGCTAGGAAGCGGGGGAGATAATCCAACAAGGCAAAAACCACAAACAAGCTTCACAAAAGGAAAGGGCACAAGAGAACTACCATCCTACAGAGCCAAGAAATCGATTTTTCTTTTTCTTACTGCTAGACTACTTAGCAAGCTTACTTCTTGCCTTTTGACTAGAGGGAGAAAGAGAGGCTTCATGCTCCCCGTCAATCGGGGTGCACAAAATCGTAGCCTCACTATTATCCTTCTCCAAAAGACAAAAAGAGTTAGAGATAACTACATGTGCCCCTAGCTCCCTTTCGCCCACATCGGCTGACGATGTTAAAACCATAGAAGGAGCATCATCTTGAGGCCCCTCAGCCACAGAAATTGGCGGGTCCGACGCTAGCTTAGTTCGAACTCTCTCCACTGGGTCCGGAGGGTTAGAGTTCCCAATAACAAAAGTATCATGTATAACACTTCTACCATTCCCAACTTGAAACCTCTCTTCATGTCCTTCGTGCTTATCAACATCTGCCTTATGATCCTTCGATTGATCATAGGATGGAATCGGCATAGTAAGTTTACACTTAGTAGTTTCATGACAAAAAATGTGACAATTCAAACATATACCAGAAAGACCTTTGAATTCCACCCGAATAGTAACAGATTACGTGCCCATCTAATAATGATCTCATTTTTCAAAGGAGTAGCCGCATCGATCTCGACACAAACTCGAGCATAAGAAATGCGTTGCTTAGATTACGTAGCCCGATCTAAGAACAAAGGCACACCCAAAACACTAGTAATTCTGTTTAAGCACTGCGCATTCCAAAACTCTAGTGGCAAGTCATTGAGTTTGACCCTTAGCCATGGCCTCCTTAGATAAACATAGACAACGTCTCCATCGTTTAAGAATAAGGAGTTTACCCGAGAAATGCCAAGAACACATTTCTAACACACTTTCCATAGCCTCCCTACTCTGAAATAAAAAAAAAATTAAAAGTAAAAACCTTTATCATTACCAAAGACATCAGTTAAGTCGAATTGAGTCCATAAGGTCTTGGCTGTTGCCCTCACCAACGCAAAGGCCAGGTTTACATCCATAAAATAACCCACAAAGCATGCTCCCCACTCCTTATCATCAATAAATTCACTATCAATATAAACATAAGCTTCATGCTCTGGATTCCTTACTTCAATGTACTCAAGGCTGGAGCTAGAAGAACTACGATTTGTTAACAATGATGCCCAATTTTTAGCCTGAGGCGGGCTAGGCTTTTTGTTGAGCACAGCACGAGCAGAATGATGCCCTGCTCCCGCATGTTCAAAATCAACTCCACTCCCCAACGACCTCGGCCATATTGGGTGCCTCGGCCACAGAAGCCTCCAAGATTCCCTAATATGGCACGAGGTGTAGCAACATTAGAATCAAAAAAATCCAAACCAGGGTGTGGAGTAGAATCACCTTACGTTGTGTGATCGCCATGGAAATGACCCAATTTTTCTTCAATGTCAGCTATACGTCCCAAGCTGAGAGGGCTAAAACCTCTCAGTGCTCAATTCAGCGCCTCAACAACAACTCTTTCAAAACAGATATTGGCAGCAATTGGAACAGGGCTTGATGAAGCTTCAGCACTGTCGCCATCCAAAGTATCGTCGGGTGCCTGAGACTGTGCCACAGCGAAAACCCTAACCTGCTCTGTTACTTGGTCCAATGATAAAACCCCACTAGGTGGAGATTAAGGAGCAATCTTAGATTGTGATTCTTGATCGGAAGAGGAACCCCCTGAATTGGAGATACCTCTCGCACCGTCGCGAAGATTTGCAACAACCGTGCTCGAGGTCGCTGCTCCACACAGGAGAGAGACGTCTTTGACAGACCCTCACTGGGTGTTGAAACCTTACCAGGATCCTGCTCCGTGTACTTGTTAATCTTCATCGACAACGTATGAGGATGACCCTTGCACGAAGGATGTTTTTTCACCGTTAGTCGTACCATATTTCGCACACAGCTGAGTTAGCGATGTGTTACCTAGAACTATATGTATATATATATATATACACACACACACACACACACACATGATGGGTGTATACCTTTCAAAATGATGTGATCTTCTTGGTATCAACCTTGTGTTATGGGTACTTGGTAACATTGTGATATATGAGAAACTGTATAATGAAGGTTGTGAAGCATGTGGTTTGGAAATTCACTGGAAAATTTGGGTTTGGACTCCCAGGTGGTGAAAATAAATTTAATTAACCAATAATGAATCTTATGGATTGATGTGGATTAACTTGGGTTAGCGGCTCCATGGTGAAAGACCGAAAACTTGCGCAAGAAGGGAACCGCATGTCCACAGGTTAGCGCCCGAAATGTGGTGTTGTGTCGTGGTGAGTTATAGATCTATATATTACCTAATAGCTTCGCGTAGTCTATTGGGAATTAATAGGGAGGGGTTTCTATAAGCTGCACCCAACATTGGTTCATTAGAAGTGACACGATTTTGTGAAAATCAGGAAATAAAATGAATAACTTATGGATGGAAAACAAATGGATAAATGGAGACTAACTTATGTGCGTGGGCGTGTGTTAAAAGCAATGATTTGGTAAAATGCGCATCTTTATTTTGGTTACACCCATCACACCTCACAAATCATGTATTATATGTGAGTTACTTTATCCAATGAGCTTCGGCTCATGTATATATGTCAAACAAAATTCAGGTTCTGAAGACCGGGGTGACACCAAAGCTATGGATGCTTTTGAAAAGAGCAAAGAGTGGGAACTATGATTTCTTTGCTTTTTTTTTGGGTAACTCATTTCTTTGTTTTGTTGTACATAGAACTAATGGAAGTGATGTAACGAAAGTGATAGTTAATGTTAAATGTATGTTATCTCAAACTTTTGTGATAAACTTGGGAATGTAATTTTGGAACTTGGATTGTTTCGTTAAATAATTTGAATGTTATATACAATATTTTCTTATATCTTGGAGTATTACCTATGGATATAGTTTATGTATGGTATGTTTTGGGGTTAGCTCACGGACTTGCATTTCAGTCGGTAACTATTTTTTTAGCAACGGTTCACACAGTCGCTATAGGTCTAATTATTTGCGAATTCAATTATGCCGTCGTAATAGCACTTTCAGTGGTGTTTTTTGAGACTAGCATGTAATCGTCGCAAATAAATATATTTACCATCGCAAATTTATTGCGTTAGTATTTTCCCGTCGCCAATACATTTTGTGACCCCATTATTTGTGACCCATTAAATGCTGTCACCATACCATCGCTAATGCCTTTTGCGATGGGAGATCCATTCATTATGACTGGAATAACTGGTAGCCAAAGTCACTTTTGTAGTAGTGTTCTTTCACTAGGAATATCATATTTTCTAAATACATTTGCAATAAATGATATCCATGAACAAAATCTTTATTGAAAACTAGGTGTCGTTAAAATATAAGATTTTGCAGCAATAGAAAAATTATCATTTCGAAAATATAAATGATAAAAATATGCTTCAAGTATTAAACTACTCACCTCGACCACTTAGAAGTTCTTTAAGATAAAATTTACAGGGAAACCTGTGGATCAAGCGCTTACCATCTTATCAAAACTCGCAGGTAGTGGTGAAGGCGCAACTTTATTTTCTTAAAGGTACAGCGCCAAGCGCCACAAGTCAACTGTGACTCGGTCCAAACTCGGGCCTCTACCACGGCAGGATGCAGGCCCAAACCCAGGCCAACAATCCTCCCCAGCACCTGTAGCACAACCTGCAAGACACAGGGCCTTCCACGATGGGAAATCAAACTTGAGACCTCGCTTTGATACCAATTGTGAATCAAGCGCTTACCATCTCACCAAAACTCGCAGGTAGTGGTGAAGGCGCAATTTTATTTCCTTAAAGGGTATAACGCCATGCGCCACAAGTCGACTATGACTCGACCTAAACCCGGTCCTCCGCTACGGTAGGATGCTGGCCCAAATCCAGGCCAACAATAGCTACATATTGAATGCATTTAATATTTAAAATTATCAGCAAAGTGCATTAAATTCATTATTTAATGTTACGATCTAACTGAATTCTAATGACAAAATTTGATCTATTAACTATCAAATAATTTTATAGCACAAAATTCAAGTTGCACAACACTAACAAAATACAAAATACTTGTTTTAAATTTAAACTTTTCTAACCTTATTCCTGAAGCATTAATTTTAATTAATTAATTTTTTCTTTTTGGCCTATAAAGAAACAAAATACATGTAAATTTATGAGTTCAATAATTATCTATAAATGATAAAATATTTACTTTAAAATTATAATTTAGGAATAATGATAAATTAGAAATTTTATTTAAAATTCATTTCTAAATATCTTTACTTAAATATTTTAGTCAATATACTAGTCTCATGGAAGAATATCATATACAAATTTTTAAATTTTCTAATGGTATTTCTACTGTTCATGATTGTAAATTTTAATTTCATTTTAAATGTAATTTGAATTTCATTTGAATGGTCTCAGTCTATTTAAAGGGGGGCCTTTCCCCTTGTAAAGGCAGATAGAGAATTTCCAATTTTTTTGGGGGGATAATTAAAAGTATTATAAAAAGAAAAAAAGATACACGCATACAAGGAGCATACCCTAGGCCTTACAACCTTCACCATGAAACAAAGCCACAAAGCCAGAACCAAACAAAAATAGGCTTTACGCTTAGCCATAACCAGAAAACAACCAAAAGGACCTAAAACAAACAAGCAAGAAGGCAAGAGAACGATGCCCCTGCCATAACATGAGAAATGGGCGAGGAATTGGCGCCACAAAGCAATACAAAATCAATCTTAAAATAAACCTGTATATAGGCAACCACAGAAGAGGCAGCCCTATTACACTTCTCATCCGGCCCCAAATAAACCCAACAGAGCATCAAAAGCCGCCCCACTAGAATAGAGCCAAACAACCTGCTATCCAACTAGATTAGGATCATGTAAAACCAACCAAAACCCAGCAGTAGTGATCTAAATTAAGCAAAAAGGGAGGGACCCGCGGCAATGCGAAACAGCCGTGGCACCATATTAACCAAAAGCAATAACAGCCCCTGTAACTCAGCCAAAGCCAAGCCAACAGACCAGCCAAAAAGGAGCTGAAGCTATATATACGGACAAATCGCAGCAATTGAAAATAAACAACTCCTTGATTTTCCACGCATATCTGCATTAGACAAAAATTTGCAGGAAATAGAGTTACCGTAAATCACTCTATAGCTCACTCATATCAGTGTATCCCTCAACAGTCCAAAAAGTAATCCCAAAACTCACACATAAAACTGGTCTTCTGCTATAAAAGTAAAGAGAGCAATTCATCAATTAGTACAAAAAATGTTAGCATCCATCCCTCAATCCTCTAGGATAGCCCTATTGGTCGCCGAGTCAATAACTCAGCGTCTAGTAGAGAGCCTCCCCCTAACCAGGTCACAGATCTCTTGGAACACCCCTTCACAACTCCGCTTGTTCCCCCAGAATTTACGGGAGTTACGCTCTTTCCAGATGCAGTAGACAGCTGCTGAAAAGGCCAACTTCTGAACCAAACTACTCAACGCAGAGCTCCCCACACTACGGGCAAATTGACACCACCAATCTGACCAAAAAGTTTCAAACCAATCAATCTTACACTTAATTAGCACCCACGTCCACACCTGAGTAGAGAAAACACAGTTGAAAAAAAGGTGGTCGTGAGACTCCTTAATAATGAGGCAGAGACTACAGCTGTAGTCACATTCTAAGCAGAAGAGCCGAAGCCTATCCCCAGTGGATAACCGACCACAAAGGATAAAGCTAACCCTAGGAATGTGGTGCTTAAACCAAACAAGGCTTTGCCATATAAGACGAGGCTTGTGGTCACGGATTGCTTCACGCAGAGAGCCAATGGAGAACTTGCCATCATTAAGTAACCACATAATACAATCCTTCTTAGAGGAATCGGGCAGAAATTGAACCTCCCGAGCCATCTCAATTAAGTCCATAGAGACCACCGGAGGCCACTTCCAAGTACTACCATCAACAATGCTACAAACCTTCGCCAGACAGTCAAAGTCGGAATCATAAATGATGCGCAGGCCCTTCTCTACGAGGATGGAACCCCAGGGGTGCGAAGGGTCGTGCCATAAGAAAGTGTCCTGCCCATCACCCACAACATATTTGACATAAGGCTTAATAAGAGAACAGAGATGGAGCAGTTTCCTCCAACACCATGAGGCCGATTGAGGGATCTTAACTGACCAAAAAGATTTCCCCCATAGGATATTAGACTTAATCCACATACACCAAAGGGAAATATCCCCCCTAGAAAGCAAGAACCAAATTTGCTTAGCTACAGCCGATTTATTCCACATAACAAGAGATTTGATGCCAAGGCCCCCCTCCTTCCGAGGAACACAAACCTCCTCCCACGAGACCTTAGCCCCAGAGGATTTCATTTTCGAACCACTCCACAAAAAGGACCTAAGCAGGCTTTCCACCTCCTTGAAGACCTTTTTTGTGAGGATGAACAACGAAGACCAGTAGACTTGCATGGAGAACAAAATAGAGCCAATCAATTGTAGCTTACAGGCGTAGGACAAGAACTTACTAGTCCACACTTGGATTCGTTGAGCAATTCTATCAATAAGAGGCTTACAATCCTTATAGGCAAGTTTGGTAGTGATCAACAGAACACCAAGATAACGCACAGGGAGCAAACTTTTGCGAAAGCCTAGGACGTCTAAGATATCCTTCTTTAACTCATCATTCACACCTGGAAAGAAAACATCACTTTTCGCGGGGCTAAGGGACAAGCCAGACATTTTCCTGACGAATCATCTAGAGCATGTCTAACAACCTGAACCGACTGAATATCAGCACGAGTAAACACCATAAGGTCATCAGCAAAGCATAAATGAACAATTTTTTCCTTACCACATCGCCAATGGTAATTGAAAGGCATCTCGGAGGTGAGAAATTCTCTTTGTATTTTCATCCAACTCATCTCTGATATGTATTTCCTTCAACCTTCTACCATCTTATTGTAAGTATTTGCATTATAATAAAATTTCAATTTCAATCAATATTTTATGTTTATTTTACATGTGTGTGTGTGTATTCATGGTATCAGAGCCATGTGTAACGCTCCAATTAGATAAAAACCCTGTTTATAGAGCTCCCAAACCGAAGCAGTTTGTAAAACAATTCTTTAGCGGTAAAACGAAGCAAGATACCAAATCTTCTTGTAAAAGATGAGACTAACAATAAGTATTATACTTACGAAAGATTTCAAAAATATACCATTTCGTACCCCAAGGGATGCCAAAAGGTACCTAACAAGAACTACTTTTAAAATAAAATTTCAAAAATGTGCCACCCAACAGAGTCTGCTTGAGCGCACTCCCCACTTGTGAAACCCAGTTCTGTTTCTTTTTTTGTGATATATACATGTTCGACATTTTTGCTTTAACATGTTTATATGTGTTTTGATGCATGATTGGATTTAAATATATATGCGGAGTTGGTTCCGGGGTTGTTAGGAGTTGAGGTGCGAATTTTAAAAATTTTTAAAAAATATATTTTGGAGGCCTATAAATATCTAGATGCTGTTTGGTAACGTTTATGTTTTCTATTTTCTATTTTTATTTTTAATTTTTTCGTAAATTGTAAACGAAAATATGTTTGATAATTATTTTTTATTTTCAAAAAACTGTAAACAGTTTTCAAAATTTACAAAATTTTAAGAAATAGAAAAAATGTGTTTTCACTTATTTTGTAAACAAATTTTGATTGGATTCATTCGTAACCTCCAACTACCACTTTTCAAACTTTATGTTACCAAACATGTTTTTATTTTTGCTTTTTTATAAATATTAACAAAAACATATTTTTTGTTTTTCGTAAACAAAAAATAGAAAACTATAAACGTTACCAAACGGTCTCAAGTATTAGATATTTTCAAAGGATATTTTCAAAACTTCTCAACTAAGTTTCCTCTTTTATTTTCTCTACCTTCTCTCTAACTTCTCGGGGGCGTGGGGCTCAATTTTTGACGATCCAACTTCCAATCCTTGTTATTGGCACGGTGGTTTATGCATTCATCTGGATGGAATTTTATTCCGGCAAAGTTCGATTTTGGACGTGGATCGAGACGCCATGTTTTTAATTCACCGAGGTGGGATTCTAGACTCTATTATCTTAAAGGGATACTACGTGTAATCGTGTATAGTTTTACCGTCTTATAATGCATGAAAAAGCGATTTATGTTTCGATAAATCAGGTTTTTAGTTTTAAACCATTTTTCATCATTTCGGTTGGATGGAATCGTATTTCGAGAGTTTCTTTCAAGGTTTTGGGGTTTGGCTTGGGCGTGTGTATGTCCGAGGGTGTTGAATGAGAGTTTCGAGGCTTCGATTCGAGGTTTGGAGGCTGAAATCGTAGCTCAAAAATAGTTTATGGGCAATGTCAGTCAACTGGATCATGTTTTTGGAAGGTCAGTCGACTGAACCTGAGAGGTCAGTCGACTGAAATGGTTTTGTTTTGGTTTTCTTGGTTTACAGCATGTTTTCAGTCAATTGGGTGAGAGGGGTCAGTCGGCTGAGGGTCTAGGAAGTTTGAGAATTTTTTGATGTTTTTGAGATTGGCTTTCCTCGAGTGGTTTTAATTGATAGAATTGTGAGGTCTCGCGTTTCGGATGCGTTGATACTTGTAATTCTCAAAGGGGGGATTTTGAAAACAGAGGTTTGTGAAAAACTTGAAAATGCGTTTTCTTTTGGAGGTTTGGAGCTAACCCTTGGGGTTGAGTCTCAGCTTTTAAAACGTTTGACGGGAGTATGGTTTTTGTTTTTGGGTAATTAGATGGGAGTATGGTTTTACATGCTAGTAGATCTCCATGCTGATGGATTTTGGATCTTTTTATATATGTTGATGTATAATTGTAAAATCATTTTATGATTTTTCATAGTTGAGCTACGTATTATTTTTGAATGATTCATAGATGTACCATAGCAATGTTTGTGTTTGGGTGCTTCTTCTCTCGATTGTGGCAAACCGTAAAGAGCATTGGGTGATTCTTCCCTCGGTCATAGAAATATGTAAAGAGCTAGTTGCACCCGTGTGGCTGCGTTGTTGTAACTTCGTATATAACTTGTCATTACCTAGCAAGCCTTAAGTGGTTCAGGAATAGGTAATGGGTAGGAGTCTATAGTTGTTACTTTGTCTTGAGTTGATGGAGTCGGTACATAGGGTTCATTGTATCTTATTCTCCTCGGTTGTGTGATCCGAGTGGAGGACATTATTTTATTACTATTTTTCCTTAACTGTGGCAGGTTATTTGCACAATTTGCAATGCATGATTTTAAGATGGAAAACCCTTTTTAGACTCATGTGATTGAGTCACTTCATGTTATATGATTGCATATCAGGCTTTACAGCTTCATTGTCTATTCCTATTGGGCTTCGGCTCACGGTATGGGATTTTGTGCAAACATTTTACAGGTATACATGAGCATGTGGAATTACCCTAGATGCCTGTGGTGGCGAAAGACTTTTTGTAGTTTTCTTTGTTTTTGAGACATGTAGTCTTAGATCCGATGCCTATTTCTAAAGGCAAGTTTTGTACGCCATGAGGCGATATATTTTATGCATGTATGGAACTGTATGTTTACTGTTTATGAGAGATAAATCTTGGGTACTCTTTTATCCAAATGCTGTATTTTTTGGTTGTTGATTTAGCGACTGAAAATCTTATTTTCGTAAACGATGTTTTGGTGGGCTTTCACGTGACCTTGGAGTTTGGGGCATGACAACTTGGTATCAGAGCTCTGGGTTTGAATACCTAAGAGCTATGAAAAAGAGGGTACATCACCTTGTGAGGATGTGTGTGTGCATGTTTACATGTGTTTTAAGTGTTTCTACCCTACGCATGATAGCCTATTCAGTATGATAGTTCTGTATACGTGGGTATTGAGGTTGGACCTTCGGATTGATTAGTCTTGCCTCTATGCGTTTGGGTTAACAAACTAGGAAGCCAAGTTAGAAAGGCATTTGACCGACGTGTTTTCTAGCAAAGAATCTAAGTAGATTATCCAAATAGACAAGTCTTTCTAGTCGGTCCTCCTCAGTATGTGAGATGTGTTGACATAATCTTAAGTGGCTATGTGTTAGCATGATTATGTGTGTTATGTCTTTTATCTTAGCAATAACATGTTGTATGAAAGCTTACTCTATTTTATTGTTTTCGTATAAAGTTAAGTCTGCGCAGGGAAGATGAGGCCGTGGTCGAGGCTGTGGATGTGGTTCTGGCCGAAGGGATGTTCCAGTCCCAGATATTGGGGATGCTAATGCACCTCAAGGACCAGTTGATGGGGTTGATATGTTGTGTGAGATGGTAGGCTCCATCTGGCAACTGGCAGAGGCCGCTAGGGAAAGGGAGAGCGTACCTGAGCCAAGGGTGACGGTCGCAATGCATGAGTTTCCCCGTCTGGACCCTCCTACCTTTTCTGAGGATCCCAACCCCACAGCAGCTACTGAATGGCTAGAGTTGGTTAGCAGGATCTTGGATACGCTTCAGATAGTGGAAGATGATCTGAGGGTTACGTTCGCTGCTTTCCAGCTGAGAGTGAGTGTTCACACGTAGTGGAAGTTTGCAAGGACTACAGTGGGAGGCACTTGGGAGGCGTTCACAAAGGTATTTATGGAGAAATACTTTTCGACGACTTTGAGAGACCGTTACAGAGAGGACTTGCTTTTCCTGACTCAGGGGACGTTGTTAGTGATTCAGTATGAGGCCGAGTTCACTAGCTTGTCCCAATTTGCACAGGAGATTATGCCTATGGATGAATTCCAAGTTCGAATGGGGTTTGAGGCCAGCTATTCGAGATAGAGTGGCAGCATTCAGGATACAGGTCTTCACAGAGTTGGTAAAGACAGCCATGAAAGTGGAAGACACCCTGAACGAGACCCACTGGGATAGAAAGAATAGGAGTCAGTAGGATGGGGGACGTACGCAGTCTCAGAGGCAGAGGAGGAAGCGCCACAGTTCGTCTGATTCGAGTTCCTATCTAGTAGGGTCGTATCAACTGTAGTTTTCTACACCTACACCTTCAGTAGCCTCTGCAGGAAAGCCAGAGCTGAGAGAGGTAATTTGTTATCGATGCCGACAGCTATGGTATTGACAGTTCAAGGCCGCAGTGGACAGGCCAGAGCATATGTTCTTGTTGACCCCAATTCTTTTAGAGCACCGATTGTGCCCAACTGCAGCTACCACATCCATGATCAGAGGTACTCTTCTAGTACATAGATCATGGGCCAGTGTTCTTATCGACACGGGACCATCGCATTCATTTATCTCATCTTCTCTTGCATCTGCATTGGGATTAGAAATAGACTTGTTGGGTAGTGTGTTGAGCGTAGAGACCCTAGTCACTAGGAGTGTGATGCTGAGTCACGTTTGTAGATCCTGTGTGTTGGAGGTCGTCGGTCGTTGTTTAGAGTTTGATTTTATCATTCAAGACATGACCACGTTTGATGTCATCATAGGGATGGACTGACTGACCACCTATCATGCCTTTATCGATTATGATTGACGGAGGGTATCGATTTGTACACCGGCAGGTGATTGCTTCTGTTTCCTAGGTGATAGGGATGAGGGTTTGGCGTCCATGCCTAGTGTTGCTCGAAGTCGAGGGAATATGAGTTTCCACTTTTAAGCTCTCATGTTGGATGAGACGGTTGGGGTCTGAGGAGAGTTACGCCTTATGGTTTGTGACTATCCAGACATCTTTTCTGACGATCTGTTTGAGTTGCCACCAAGCTGCGAGGTACAGTTTTCTATTGGTCTGGTTCGAGGAGCTGCTCCCATATCTATGCCGTCTTATCGCTTTGCACCAGCTGAATTGTGAGAACTCAAGGTACAGCTTTAGGAGTTACTTGATTGGGGGTTTGTACGCCCGAGTACTTCACCGTGGGGAGCTCTTGCTCCTTTTGCTAAGAAGAAGGATGGATCCTTGCGATTGTGTATTGACTATCAGAAGCTGAACCAGGTACTGGTGAAGAACAAGTATTCGATGCCGAGGATTGACGATTTGTTTGACCAGTTGAAGGGATCAAGCTATTTCTCAAAGATTGACTTGAAATTAGGATACCACCAGCTGAGGATTATGGACGAGGACATAGCGAAGACCGCCTTTCTGACTCATTATGGTCACTACGAGTTTCTGGTCATGCCGTTTGGTCTGACGAACGCTCCTGCTACGTTTATGAGTTTGATGAATAGGATTTTTCATCCATATCTTTATTGTTTTGTGGTGGTGTTCATGGATGATATTCTTATCTATTCACCCACGAGCGAGGCGCACGATGATCATCTATGTATTGTTTTACAAACTCGAAGAGAGCATCGCTTGTATGCAAAGTTCGAGAAGTGCGAGTTTTGGATGTCCGAGATGAGATTTCTTGGACACATGGTGTCGACAGATAGGGTAGTTGTGGAATCGTCGAAGACTGATGCAGTGATGGGTTTGGAGCGACCAAAGAACGTCTTTGAGATCTGTAATTTTTTGGGTTTGGCAGGCTATTATTGGCAACTTGTAAAGGATTTTGCTAGACTTATTGCTCCGATGACGCGTCTGATGCGGAAGGGGAGTTGTGTTTATTTGGAATGAGGGTTGTGTGTAGGCATTCATAGAATTGAATATAAGATTTACTAGTGCACCATAGTTGATCATTCTAGAGAGAGGTTTGGAAGATACAGTGTATTGTGATGCGTTGCACGATAGTTTGGGCTGTGTTTTGATGCAGGGAGGTAAGGTCGTTGCCTATGGTTCCTGACAATTGAAGATACATAAAAAGAACTATCCTACACATGACTTGGAGTTGGAAGCCGTGGTCTTTGCCTTGAAGACATGGTGTCACTATCTTTATGCCGTTCACTTGGAGGTTTTCTCCGATCACAAGAGTTTGAAATACTTGTTTACGCAGAAAGACTTAAACTTGCGCCAATGGCGATGGATGGAGTTGTTGGAAGATTATGATTTTGACTTGCAGTACCATTTAGGGAAGGCCAATGTGGTGGCTAACGCTCTCAGTAGTAGATCTCATGGGTCGTTAGCTTCTATGGCTATACGCGAATGGGACATGCTTGGAGAGACAGGAGAGTTTAATCTGTGTCTTGGGGAGACAACGAGGGGTGCCACTTTATTTACGATAATTTCACAACCTGCGTTCACGTGTGCTAGAGGTTCAGCAGACGGATTAGGAAGCTCAAATGATACGAGATTAGATGACTAGTGGAGAGGATACAGTAGGATGGGTTGTGAGTACAGATCCGGGTTTGAGATTGGCTGGGTGGTTGATTGTACCTGAGGCATGCCGTGCAGATATACTAAACGAGTGCCATCACTCTCGCCTTACAGTGCATCTAGTAGGCACGAAGATATATCATGATCTACACCATCAGTTCTGGTAGACAGGAATGAAGAGGAATGTACTTCTGTTTGTTTCTCGGTGCCTCACCTGTAAGCAAGTAAAGACAAAACACCAGAGATCAGCATGATTGTTACAACTGTTGCCTATAGGTTAATGGAAGTGGGAGAACGTTATGATGGAATTTGTATCAGGACTTCCTTGATCGCCGAAGGGACACGACGCTATATGGGTTGTGGTTGATAGGTTGACGAAGTCTGCACACTTTCTTCCTAGTTGTGTGATGGATTCGGTAGACAGACTGAGTAGATTGTATGTCAGAGAGATAGTCCAGTTACACGGAGTGCCGGTGTCTATTATTTCTGATCGAGACCTGCGCTTTACATTGCGCTTTTGGCACTCTTCAGGAGGCTTTGGGGACGAGTTTGATGTTTAGTATAGCTTTTCACTCCTAGATGGATGGCCAGTCTGAGAGGACCATACAGATTCTAGAGGATATGTTGAGGGATTGTGTACTCGATTTTTGAGGGTCTTACGAAGATCATCTACCATTGGCAGAGTTTGCATATAACAACAGTTATCAGTCCAGTATTGGGATGGCACCGTATAAGACTTTGTATGGTAGGACGTGTAGGTCACCAGTGTGTTGGACAGATGTGGCAGAGGCCACAGTCTTGGGACCTGACTTGGTTCGGGAGACGATTAAGAAGATTACAGTGATTTTTCAATGGCTAGTGACAGCTTAGAGTCGCCAGAAGAGTTATTCTAATCGGAAGAGGAGACCTTTAGAGTTTACAGTTGGGGATCACGTATTTCTGAAGGTTTCGCTATGTAGAGGTTTGGCCATAGTGGGAAGCTATCGCTGCGCTTTATTGGACCCTTTGAGATCCTGGGAAGGATTAGTGAGGTAGCATACCGTCTGGCTTTGCCACCTCAGTTGGAGTCTTGCATAATGTATTCCACGTTTCTACGCTTCGGAGGTATGAGCCTGATCCTTCGCATGTTCCGAATTGGGCTGAGTTGTGGGTTGATGAGCATGTCACCTATGAGGAGCGTCCAGTGAAGATTCTAGACACGAAGGAGCAAGTGTTGAGAGGGAAAGCAATTGCTTATGTCAAGTTCCTATGGCTTCATCACAGGGTTGAAAAAGCGACGTGGGAGCTTGAGTCTAGAGTTCGTGCTAGATACCCTAAGTTATTTACCTCGTGACCTTGTAGTGAATTTTAGGGGCAAAATTTCTTCAAGGGGGGAGAGTTGTGAGACCTGGTTCTGTTTCTTTTTTTGTGATAAACACATGTTCAACGTTTTTTTTTAACATGTTTATATGTGTTTTGATGCATGATCGGGTTTAAATATGCATGCGGGCTTGGTTCCTGGGATTGTTGGGAGTTGCGGTGCGAATTTCAAAAATTCAAAAAAATAAATTTTGGAAGCCTATAAATATCTGGCGTTAGATATTTTTAAAATTTCTCAACTAAGTTTTCTCTTTTTTCTCTCTACCTTCTCTCTAATTTCTCGGGGGCCCAGGGCTCGAATTTTGACGATCCAACTGTCGATCCTTTTATTAGCACGATGGTCTACGCATTCATCGGGACGAAATTTTATTCCGACGAAGTTCGATTTTGCACGTGGATCGAGATGTTGAGTTTTTAACTCGCCGATGTAGGATCCTAGACTCTATTGTCTTAAAGGGATACTATGTGTAATCGTATATGGTTTTAACGTCTTATAATGCATGAAAAAGTGAATTATGTTTTGATATATCGGGTTTTTAGTTTAAAACCGTTTTTCATTGTTTTAGTTGGATGGAATCGTATTTCGAGAGTTTCTTTTGAGGTTTTGGGATTAAGCTTAGGCGTATGTATGTTTGAAGGTGTTGAATGGGAGTTTCGAGGTTTCGATTTGAGGTTTGGAGGCTGAAATCGTAGCTTAAAAATAGTTTCTGGGCAAGGTCAGTTTACTAGATCTTGAAGATCAGTGCACATTCACATACACCAAGACATAACACTGCACATTCACATACACCAAGGCCTCACCTCACAAGGTTGCGCTACACTAATCTGACTCCCAACAGGTGAACAACAGCCACATTACAGCCTCGAGCTCACTGCTTAGGCAATCCCATAAACAAAACGTAAGGCACTTAATTGAAGAAGGCCAAATTTGACACTTCTCACCCAGAGTTGCCCATAACTTCCATGACTATTGAATCATCATCCACACTTATACGGTTCGTGTATAAAAATAGCTATATACATTTTGGATCCACGATTTTGCCTAGCATTCCTAGGTTACTAAAACTATGAAGGTATATTGTTCAACTTTACTACTCCACATTTCATTCCCAAGGGCAAAACAACCTAGCCACCTCTACCCTAGAATTCAAATATAAACAACCTCGATTCCTTCAAGAAACATCACCCTCATGATACACCATCTAAACAATTGGGTCAACCACACCATTAACACCTATCATAGTTTCTCAAATTCTATGCACTTAGCACCAGCAAGGGGGATATTAAAGAGGCAACGTTGCCTCGTAAAAGATCTGATACCACCACTCACACCGTAGCTTTATCCAAGCGCACATCCCTATACTCACCAAGCACAGTTGCTGAACACGATCTACTAATCATATAGACAATAATCAGGCCACAAGCCTTTACTCCAGTGGAAATCTCAAAGGACTTATACTCGTTCCACATTAGAACCATAACCAAAACCAACACACATTGCAACGCACCTCACTGTTAACCCACCGAACACACCTATGAGCTTATGCACTCATAACTCAACTATTGAATTGCAACAAGGAACATGGCTTACCATCCCACTAAGGAAAGGACATAAGAGGTATTAAATAGGCTTTCCAAGCCAGAAGGCATCTCTATGACTACCAACAACACACCACAGGGCAATGGGTACCCCCAGACTCATTTATGTCTAAACAATTTGAAATATGTTAGGCTGATGATTATTGCGGTCCCATCCGCTATGTTGCCGTCCATACCCCATTCTCGAGTACACGGCTCAAGACATAATATGACTCATGACATACATTTTTCTTAACACGCCTAAAACCACATACACAAGCATTTTAACAGGGAGGTATTATCACCATCCCATAACCTAATCATAACAGATGGTCCCCAAGGGGTCTGAAACGCTTTGTTGTACCTAACCAGAAGGTCACTAGTAATATAACTCACCTCCCGATAGTATTAATTTACAAGAAAAGTCCTCTACAATGACCAACTAATTATCCATGCCTCAACAGCACTGGGACAAACCACGATAATACAAAAGTACAAGAGGTAACTAAGGCCAATACTAATTCACGTGGTTATCACCACTTACAAACAAGTTCTACTATGCACAAAGTGATCAACACTCAACTCATGAGTTTTACCCCCTTCGCAATCAACGAAAATTGAGTCGCACTTCCATAACTCATACCACGACCTCGACCTCGCCCTAGCCCTAACCCTAACCCTAACCCTATAGGCATAACTTCTATTCAAGGGCCATCATAAAACTCATCCAGGTAAGGTTCGACTTAGCGTTCTAAAGCCTAATAAACATATTAATCGTTGTCAGGCAATTTCACATAAACATGTATCCATATAAGGAGAACCCTTAGGAATGACACACCAATCCGAGTAACTTGTTTTGATTTCTTGTCAGAATGGACGTCAGCCAAACGTCTTTCTAACTTATATCCCAAACGAGTTGACCGGACGCCCGAGGGTAAGGCACATCATCCCAAAAATCCAACCTCCATACCCAAGTATCACATAGCATGCAAACATCAAGTCATTTAGGAGATATTTCCTGCAATCACACCAGTACATGAATATCGCACGTCGATGCAAACTCTCACGCAATGGATCAACCATTCTCACGGTTCCTAGATATTCGAACCTAAAACTCTAATACCAATCTGTAACGCCCTGATTTTCGAACAATTAAAATCCAAGCGAATGATAAGATAAAAACCCTGTTTATAGACCTCCCAAACCGAATGTCACACCCCGAACTTGAGGCATGTGAACTCCACGTATCAACCCCAAATTATTAGCCAAAGGACGAGAAACCTCCTTATAATTCAATTCATCAACCTCCTTTAAAGAAAATTGCTTGAGCTTAGCTTATTCTAAAAATTTTATCATTTCCCAAGCTTAAAACTGTTCAAGTGTAAAAATTCAAAATTTCGATAGTCTCCGTTGTGTTTCGGACTATCCCAAATTTTTTGAAAACCTGTTAAACTCAAACAACAGTTTATGCACAGGCTCACCATGGATTTTAACTCACAATCACAGGTAAACTCTACTTAATAACTAGCAATTTCCATAATGATTACATTTACCCAATAATCTTCTCTACCACTTCTAAACATAAAATTCATTCATTTTCATTCATTCAGTTTCATGTACTTCATTCAATTTTTATACAATAAACAACTTTAAATTATGCATATTTCAATCTCAAGAAGATCTTCTTTTCACATATCAAAAAAAAAAAATTGTACAAAACTACCTTAAAATATAAATCTCCTTGTTCTTTCAAAATTCTTTCAAAACCACATATTATTTCTATGCCTTTTCTTGATCACGAGAACCTGTAAAAGATATAGTTCAACGTACGTGAGCCAAAGCTCCCAGGATAAAGACTAATAAAGATGTAATGCATGATTTGTGAGGTGTGGATGAGCAGGATATTATGCGACCACTTTCAATTATTTTCTTTACTCATGTCACGATTCACATACACACCCATTTGATAGAAACTTTAAAGATAATATGAATTTATTTTGATTTCTTAACTTCAAATTTTCTATAAAGACTGCTCATGTCTTGATTGTTGAGCTAAAGCTTGTTCTACAAGCTTATTCCCTCTCTCTACACAAAAGCTCTACCTTATCTCAACTTTTTGGTGAGCTCGGGCTTGGTTTTTGGCGATCGGATAGCAGATCCTTATTATCCTTGCCGAGAGCTTCGCATTCATTCGAATAGAATCGCGTTTTAGTGACTCTACTTTTTTGTCGGAGTTCAAAGTTTCAAGTTTCAACTCACCAAGATAGGATCCTAGACTCTCGTGTCTTAAAAGTGTGCTACGTAGAATTTTATGTGTTTTTATCGTTTTAAAATGCATGAAAAGTTGATTTATGTGCTTGATCTATGTTTGGTTGGATAAAAGGACTTTAAAAATGTTTTTATAGTTTATTTTCGAAGTTGGTGGATGTTTATGAGTTCGTGGCTTTCTAAAAGACAGGTTTTGACAATTGGAAGAAATTATGTATGTGGTTGCGAAAACCTAAATTTGGAGGTTTGAAGCTTACCATTGGGGTTGAGTCTTGTTTTAAAGTTGGTTGGTCTCCATGACTAGATGGATGACGTTCCATTGTAAAACGTGATATTTGCTCATACTGATGTGTGCATGCATTAGTTGGGACGAATTTTGATCATTGGGTGAAAGCCTGTAAAGATGCATTAGTTAGATTTTGGTCCTTCGGTGAAAGCTCATACAGATGCATTAGTTGGGGCAGATTGTGGTCCTAGGGTAAAAGCCCGTGAAGATATGTATTGTGTGTAAATCAATGTAAAATCATTTTTAAAACTCGTGTGAGTCGTAACAATCATATTATTCTGCTAGCGTGTTTTGTTTTTATTTCATGTTTAATTTGTTTCCTTCTGGGTTTTGGCTCACTGTGTAGTATTTGAAAACCTTTTTCAAATACTTTTGATTAGCAGGTTGATCTAGAGGAGCTGGAGGGGCAGAAGATCTTTTAGTCTTCCTTTTGTTTCCGTTTGAATTAAGTAATGATTTTCATGTTTATAGTTTTGGAATCTTGTGTTGTAAGCCTGAAGGCAATTGTATTTAATGCATGCATGTCTTTTATTTCGAGAGAGGAATCTTGAGTTGATAGTAGTTTTATTTGTTCTAATTTGGGTTTCATGCTTTCAAAGGTTTTTTTTTTAAAATCAGAGAAGTATTTTCTATATAAATTAAACGTTTTTGTCCCCATATTTTGTATATTCTTATTCCTGCAAAAAAAATCATGTTTTTAGGTGTGTTTTTGAGACTTGAGAAGACATTCTAATCGTTGATTGAAAAATCTCTCGGGCGTCACATCGCTCGAGCGGGCAACTGCTGTGAACAAAAAAATGGGTTTTGTTTCGAAAGAAAGTTTGGGTTCAAAAGCTTGGGGGTAACCCTTTTGATGCACAATGGCGTATTTTGGTTATTTTACAAATAAAATTTCGTGTTTGTTTTAGTTTTGACTCGTTTGGGCTGTTGGTTTTGGTGGATTGTGGTATCCCAAAACGGTGGTTTCGTGGGCGTTTCTTGTGACCTGGGGGTTCGGGTTGTTATAAATGATTGCACGTGTTTAGATATTTTGATAACATGGGCATGATAGCTTGCTTGTTGAGCATGAGGATGTTGTGTACACGTTAGCATGAGAGTTGGGCTTTATGATTGATTAGTCTTTTCTCTGGGCATTTGGACTGACAAACTTGGAAGCTAAGGTAGAAATGCGTTTGGCCGACGTATTTTCTAGCAAGGAATCTAAATGGGTTACTCAAATTGACGTGTTACTCTTGTCGGTTCTCCTCAGTATGTGTGATGTGTTTGCATGATCATTTTTTTGATAATTAACTGTAACATTAAAAGAAAGAAAAAGGAACAAAAATACAAGGGGCATACCCTTGGCCGTACGAACACCACCCATAAACAAAAAAAAAACCAAAAGCATAAAAAAGGCTTTCGGTTGAGCCATAACCGATCAAATAAAGCGATCATAGACAATAAAGAGACCACAATTGCCGCCCCATAATTTTGAACAAAAAATAATGGGGCAGGAAATTAGGGCAAGCTTACGTAGGCTAGACATCAGCCAAAAGCCTGAGAGACAATATGAAGCCTAAACAATTAATCACTGAAGGCACAAAAAAACACCTTCAAAATCGCAGCAGTAGGCCCAGCTAGACCATTACAGCCGTGATCCACTTCTCAAAATAACAACGCAAAAGCTAGTCAGAATAGCAAAGCCCAAAATCGAAACCAGAAAACAAAAAAGGGAAAATTAACGCAAAATATAGATACATCCGGGAGCAAAGAAACCACTGTTGGATCAAACCCAAACTGCCACCAAGGGAAGGAGGCAAACAAAAAAAAATGCCCCACCACATTTGACACAACAAAACCAAGCCTGTTAGTGAGGATATAAGACCGAAAATCTATATATACAAGTAATGAAACTGGGTCACTCCAGAATCGAACCTGTAAAGCCATTTACAAACAAAGCCCAACAACACACTCACCCACACACGCACACATTCCCTTACACGACTATAAGGGGAAGGCTTAATACAAGGATTCCAAAATAAGTACAAAGAGACCGAGTGAAAGCCATAAAACACATATAGGGAAAGAGGACCAGTAGGGGCACCAACTGACAGACCCAAAAGGATTACGAAATCACGAAATTGCATGATCATTTTGGCTAAGTGTTAGCATAATTATGTAGTTGATGTTTATGTTAATGCGATGTGCTGCATTTTATATTCTATATTCCTTTATATAGAGGTGATGTTTGTGTGGAGATGACGAAACCGTGGTCAAGGCTACGGCCTTGATTTAGGCCAAGGGGATATGCCAATCCCCGATGCTGGGGTTGCAAATGCTTCCCAAGAACCGATAGACGCGATAGAGTTGCTGTGTGAGATGAAAGGCTCCATCTGCTAGCTGGTTGAGATTGCTAGGGGGAGAGAGAGAGTGGCAAGTTGAGGGCGACTATTGCGATGCGAGTGTCTTAACCCTTCTACCTTTGCTAGGGATCCTAATCCCACGGTAGCTACAAAATGGTTGGAACTTGTGAACCAAATTCTAGATATACTGCAGATAGTTGAGAAAGATTTGAGGGTTTCTTTTGCCGCCTTCCAGCTGAAAGGTAACGCCCATGAGTAGTGAAAATTTGCCAGGAATACCATGGAGGGCATGTGGGCAGCTTTTACGAGGGGTTTTCTGGAGAAATACTTTCTCATTTCCTTAAGGGACCTACACAGAGAGGAGTTTTATGCTCACTCATGGGGTGATGAGTATCGTGCAGTATGAAGTCAAATTTACTAGTCTGTCTCATTTTGCACTGGAAATGGTGGCTACATACAAGCTATGTTCGAGGAGATTTGAGAGGGGTTTGAGGCCTGCAATCAGGGAGCAAGTGGCATAATTGAGGCTGCGTGTTTTCACAGAGTTAGTAGAGTCGGCAGCAGTGATCGAGAATATTTTGAGTGAGACTCGTAGGCCTAGGAAGGTCAGGGCACCGCAGAGTGGGGTAGAGGCTCAGTTCGGTGGGTCCTCCAATAAGAGGCAGAGGTCCTTTGATCCTGGTATTCATCTATCTGGATAATGACACAGTTTTCAGCACTAGCACCATCAATGACTTCATTTTCTTTCAGTGCAGATAGCCAGGGCATCGCGTGATGGGTTGCCCACAACTGAGGCAATCCCAGAGTTTAGTACCAGTTCAGTCATAGGGGAGGGAGCTGCCAGTTTGTTTTGGGTGTGGCCAGCCAGGGCATATTCACAAGAATTGTCCTTAGGGAGGCAATGTACCGAGCACGACATGTGCACTAGGTTGTTAATATCCATGTTATCTCACATTCAGCATTAATTCAGTCTTAATGAGCCTAGTCAATTTAACATAATATCAAATTAGGAAATCTATAAATAGGCTAGAATTTTCATAATTCTCTTGTATTCCTTTCTAAAACTAAAATTTTAGTTCATACTCATTAAGTCATGTTCTATATACAATATCCATCGGTTAGGAAAAATTAAGTTACGAGTCTAATTTTCAATTCTTAAGTAATCAATTTAGAAGATCCAAACTTTTCTCTTAAGTATACTCATTTTTCCATTCAATCCAAAGTAGTATGAAATCAAATCAAATATTCCACTCACTTTTCATAAGATTTACACTCCATTTTCACAACTAATAAATTATATCACTTAAACATCTTGTTGTTGGCACCATATTTCAACCCCTCTTCCCATTATTATTGAATCAACTTATTTACACAAGAGTTAACAAGGTTCTATGAGAATTATTCATATCTTAACTCAAATTGTAAACTTTACCACTCCAATTTACATAGCTATTTTATATATTAGCATTACTTTCATTTGTCAATTATATATCCCAATCCCACCATAAATTCAAATACCACATGTTTAAGCTAATCAATTTCTCCAATTATTGAGTTTCGATGTTTAAACCACCTAGAAGTCATTCCAATTTTATTTTCCAACATTTCACCACCCTTAGGTTTAGACATAACTACATGATACAATAAACCATAATAAATCAACCATGAGTTAAATAGATTTTTGAATAACGTTCGAAGTTTTCCAATTAAACCATAAAATTTAAGTCTCCAATCATAACTCGATAAGATTTAAATTAAAGCCCATAATATCACCCTTTAAGTCCATTCTCTATGAAATTAAGACATTCCTAAACCTTCCCAATTAGTCATGAATTTCCTCTTCAACTCTCAATCTAATGAGTTATTTAGTTCAAATATCCCATTATTAACTCCCTAATCTATTTCATTATTCATTACTCATGAGTTTATATATCATCCTTCCCAATTTAATCAATCCAATTATCAATTTAGTTCACAATTTTACAAGTCACCAAGTTAAAGGACTCCAACCACTATTCAAAGCCCCATTTTATCCCATTACCAATTTATTACAAATTCACCCATCAGTTCGTGAATTTAAGCTCAAGCGTCCCACAAAATTTAAGTTTAATAGATAAAACACTAATTTAATCATAGCATCACATGTTAAGGTTTCAATTAACCCTTAATTATTTCTCAATCATAGAGCTAGGGTTTTATAAAAAAAAATCAACAAAAATTGTCACATTTCACCAAATTTATTCTAAATCCGACCTCGCTGAGCTTCCAAGCTTCAAAAATCCTCCAATTTCACCACCTAGGGTTTCAGCACATTGATAATCAAGCTTGATTCTTTTGGTCCTTAGATCTTAATTCCACCTTCGGTAGTCTCCAATTCGATGTTAATCTCCCAAATTTTCTAGAGCTAGGAACCAATTTGTGGTGTGGTGAGCAAAAGAAAAAAAAATAGGAAGAAGAAGAACCGGTGGGAAGAGACTCTGTAAAATTGGGGATTCCCTTTGATTCTTTTATCTCACACTTTCTCCATAAGCTCCTAGAAGAATCTCCTCAGAATTCTCATCCATCACTCCCATGAAGAACATATAAAAAAATAAAAAAATGATGAGAAGAGGAAAAAGAAATTGTCGGCGATGAAGGTACGTTTTAGGGAGCCTGCAAGTGCACTGGTGTGTTTCAATTCCCACTCTTCCACATTTTCTAACAGCTTCTAGAAGGCTCAAGCTTAGGGCCTTGTTTGTTTTATATATTATCTTTAATTCCCCTGAATTATTCTTCTAACATTTGATATCAAAAGTAAAACAAAAAACAAAAAACTTAAGGGATGAAGCCAAAACTTCAGCACTGCTGGCTGTTCTTTCCCCCTTTTTGTTTTGTTTTTGTTTTAAAATCTAGAATTTTCTTAAAATTCACATAATTAAGTCTCACACTAATTGTTATTAGTTAATTTAGATAAAATATATTATTTCATTTTCCAATTTAATCAAGTTTTAGTTCAAATGACTTTATTAGGATTTTATAACATTTACAGAATTCCTAAGCATGATTATAAATTTGTGTTTAAGGAGATTTGTGATATGAATAGAGATCGGTATATACCTAATTCGACTTCTAATTTGGCTATTCAAGGGGAATGGAGTCTTTTGAACTCCATCTTTGATCCTTACGACTAATTCTTCTTTTTGTTACCGTGCTGGGTTGCTTGAACTGTGAGTGGCGCTATCTCATTGGTGCCCTGTGGTAGTGTTGTACTTTATTTTGTCTTCTTATTAGTTGTTCTTGTGCAGATCTTTGTGGAGGTTATAAGGAGCTGTGAGCCTTGGGATCCTTTTCTTTAGAGTGTTGAGTGTTTCATTCTAAACACATATGAGGGAGTCCTGAGAGGTTTTATCTAACTTTTAAACTGTTTTGTTCCTCGTGCAGTGTTCTATCAAGTAGAGCTTTAGTGAGATTTGTTTCTTTTTTCTTTTGGAGCTTGAGATATACACTTGTTTGATTTATTTGTGAGATTAGCCCCTTGTTCTTTGGAGTGCTGTGACTCCTTTTAGTTTTCCAGGTTCCCTCTCTAGGTGCGGGTGTACTATTTTGTTCTTTCATTGATTTATTTTGGGTGTCATGTTCAGGTCTCGATGGCTGCCAGCCCCTAGAAGGAAGAAGCCTCGCTTGGGAACTTAATATTCCTCAGGTTTTGTCCTTTCCTCGGATGAAGCAGCCTTGTTGAGCCTCGGTTTGCCATTTTCTTCATGTTTTAGCTTTTGGTTCTGGCTTCTGAGCCCTAGCTATGAGGGGTGTTCATAGCTTCTCTATACTTTTTGCCTTGTTTTTTTATGTAGATAGGTTCTTTGCTTTATGGTTGGATTTTTTTTAGGTAATTAATTGTAACATAAAAAAGAAAAAAATACAAATTTTCAAGGGGCGTACCCCAGGTAATTACATAAGTAACCAGTAGAAAAACCTCCTACAACACAGAAAACCCAACCCCCCGCCGAACCGACGGGGGGATCTAACAAAAAAATCATATTCCACTCACGACCCGCATGAATAGGAAGTACCAACCATATAGAACAATCTAGCAAAAATAACTAGTCATCCAATCACAACATAACAAAATCCTCCTGAAGCTCGACTCTTCGAAAAGCTCCAAACCTCAGTCAAGAAATGACCAACTCACCTAAGAAGATTTGCCAAAGAACCTCTATAAATATGAGAGAATAACCAAACCTCCATGCTTGGGAGGTCAAAGGGGCTTGTTCTCTAACCAATCGGGTAAACTGACATAGCCTGAGCAAGCAAAGAAAGGAAACCTCCATAGTCAAATAAAAGTTTTGACAAAAGAGCCTCTAAGGATCAAACCACATGTCCAAAGAACAGCCAAAAAGGAACCATCAAAGGTTATGAGTAAAGAACTAGGGATTTAGGGTTGGATTAGGTTGGTGTATTTTTGTGCCCCGGTTGCCACTGTGGGGCTGTCTCTGCTCTGCCCTTTATTTTTAGTTGGGTTATTTTAGTTTCCTTTGGTTTATTGTATTTTCCTGGATCCTTGTTTTTAGCCTTCCCCTTACGGCGGTGTAAGGGTCTGCGTGCGTGTGTGGGTATGTGTGTTGTGGCTTTTGTTCCTTGGGTTGTTAGCTGCACAGGTTTGGCTTCTGGATGTTCTATCTCTATTTGCTGCGGCTGCTGTGGTATTTTGTTTATTTGGCATGTTGGATCAAGCAGGGCCGGTCATTGGTTGGATATTTCGTTTGTTCTGTGTTTTGTTGGTTGGTTCGATTACTGGGATGGGCCAGCTTCCAATTATTGGTGGTGCCTCGATTTTCCCTCTGATGCATCCTATCAGTGGGCATTTGGTTCTTGTTTTTGTGTATTTCTATATGCTGCGGCTGCTGTGGTATTTTGTTTATTTGGCATCTTGGATCAAGCGGGGTTGGTCATTAGTTATATATTTCATTTGTTCTGTGTTTTGTTGGTTGGTTCGATTACTGGGATGGGCCAGCTTCCAATTATTGGTGGTGCCTCGGTTTTCCCTTTGATGCATCATATCAGTGGGCATTTGGTTCTTGTTTTTGTGTATATGCTGTTTTTCTGTTCTCGGCTGAGGTGGGAGTGTTGGCCTCTCAATTGGACTCTACGTTGCTGCAATGTTTAGGCTAAAGTGGGAGTCCCCTTGCTGCTTGTGTGGGTTTAATATTGTTTTCTGCTACATCATCTGGGGGCGACATTGATGTTTTTGGAAGGGGCATTTTTTGGTTCCTTTCCTGGTGGCTAGTGGCTGGTGTGCCTTAGCTTCTCTTGAATGTAAGTGCATGATCATTTTTTTTCTTTGGAATATGTCATCCGATTTTTAGTTGTTGTAGGTTTATCCATCTTGTTTTGGATCTTTTATATGCTCTTGGTTCCCTGGTCATTACTACTTTCAGTTATGTCTGGGGCACCGATCTTTGGCAGTCTTGTTTTCTTTGGTTTCGGCTTAGCGTAAAGCCGGGTTGTGTTGCTTTGGTTTTGCTGTCTTGTTTTTTTTTTTTTGGGTTTGTAAGGCCTGGGGTATGCCCCTTGTAAACTCGTAATTTTTTTCTTTTTTTTTATGTCAGTTCATTATCCGTAAAAAAACATTTACAGAATTAATCACAAATTAATGTTTCGAGATTCTTACCCATACCAACCGTAGATAACATGCTTTATTAATCATCAGAAATTATTTTTGGATATTCAATTATGTTAAAATAATTAATACTAAAATATTAACGTACCGGGTTGCTACACCGAAAGAGTTTGTAAAACAAATTTTTAGCCGTAAAACGAAGCAAAGACGCCAAATCTTCTTGTAAAAGATGAGAAAAACAATAAATATTATACTTGTAAAAGATTTCCAAAATATACCATTTGGTACCACAAGGAATGCCCAAAGGTACCTAACAAGAACCATTTTTAAAACAAAGTTTAAAAAATGTGCTACCCAATGGAATCAACTCGAGCGGACTCTCCACTGCTCATGCGGTAATGTACCCGAGAGCAAACTGTCCAAAATCTTGAAATTTTTTGTATATGTTGGAAAGTCACCCACTTTCTCATCCTTTGAACTTGATTTTAGATAAACAAAAGTGTGATGTAAAACATACATTTTACATTGAAATGACTTCCCACTGCACAAAAACTTGAAAAAAAAACAACCTTTTAATCTATAGAAGTTTATACGAAAAATTTGAGAAATCAACACGGATAAAACTCTTACGATCTCAAATGCAAACAAGTCATGAATCCACGGCTTTAAGGCCTTACAAAACGGGTTCCACCAACCCAAATACAACTACAGAGAATAACAAAATAATAAGAATGGTAGTATACAACTCTAGTCAAAATAATCCAAAAGGTCACCATGACCGTTCATTTCATTTGATTACATATTTTCCTTTGTCACCTGTAATGTGTTTAAACAACATGAGCTATGGCTTGTATGAAATAGACAAAGGATGAATAAGTGCATGACATGCAATGATGGTTACATGAGATGCACCACGTAGTTTTATCAAAAAACTAAGTTTATTTTCAAACAAGTTTTCATTCACATAACTTGATTTTCATAAGCAAACCAACTCCATTTTCAAACACAACACCATGGTTTTACCCCTTTCACTTTTTTATTATTTTCAAACCATTTTAGTGTTTTCATGCTTCCCATTTACCTTCTACAATTCGCAACCGTTCAATTAAGGTTTTGCAAACCTAATTCAATAATTACCCAAAAAAAAACCTAATTCCAATCATGATTTTCATACTTTCAATTACTCTAAATTTTTAACCAAGGTTCTTCAAACCCAAACCAATTTTTATTCTTGATTTAATTAAGCACCAAAATCTGGACGACGCCTATAGATTCAGGCGTAGTTATCACAACTGGTCCACGCGAAGCCCAATGGATAAATACTCACTCTATAGCCTGATACGAAGAGTACACATTTTTGATATTTCTCAAAAGCATCGATGGATGGGCTGCCCAAGAGCACGCTTTTATGGGATTAATTCGAAGGAAAGGCCTACCGTACACTGCATAAGTTTCTTGTTCTTCGTCGATGAGTAACTTGTGCCCAAACTTTATTATCCAGTCCATTCATATGATATATCATGCCCCAAAATTCGGGTCATACGAACTGTCCGTGAACAACCGTTTTGGGATATCACAATCTACCAAAACCACTCGAGCCCAAATGGGTCAAAGAACGTAAACGAAAGTGAGTTTAAAACCTTTGAAAATGCACTTTTGAGGGTTTATTTTATATAAAAGAACAACCAAACAGAATAAGGTCATAGCCCCAATGAGCCAAGCCTCTAAAATGAACAAACAAAATTTTTCAAAAATTGCCCAGACTGCTTGATTGGTCAAAAGACAGTTCGAGAGGTCCTTGCAAGGACATTGATTTTCCAACAAAACACAAAGAAATAGAATTTTTGCAGAGACTACCCGATATACCGTTCGAGCGGTCCATCAAGCAGTCTGGCTATGGACCTGTTTTCAAAACACAACTTTTTACCCCTAACTCTAAAACTTTTTCCAACCTTTTGAAAAGCTTCCAAGGCAGAACCAAGCCCACTAAAACATACCAAAACTACGCTCAAGATCCTCCCTTGAGGTACAAGAGTTTATATAAAACATAAACCAACCGAAAAGCTTTCATTAAAACGTTAATCCAACCAAACAAAAATTGTAATGCAAAACTACGAAAAACAACCACCAACCCATGGTTCCTCTCATGAACATACAACATACATGCATCGGCACCATAGCCATAAGAATTACAATACACATGCTTTCAAATCTAAAATATGGATAATTACACTTACCTCCGTTGATGTTAAAGCTTATTAAAGGGATCTCTCATGTGGTCTCTAAAATTACACTTACCTTTCTTGTAATTTAATTTTAACATCAATTGCATACCAACTGTTAACAATTTCGTTAAAATTTAACGAAAATCAACCCTTCTACCTCAAAACCACCATTTCCACCCAAAACCACCATTCTGTTGAAATTTGGGGTGGAAAATGTGATTTGGGGGGGGGGGGGAGAAAGTGGTTTGAATGGTGATTTTGGGGTGGAAATGGTGATTTTGGGGTGAAAAAGGCGGTTTTCGTTAAATTTTAACAGAAATTTTAACAGTTGGGGTGCAATTGATGTTAAATTAAACCTCATGGGAGGCTAGTGTAATTTCAAAGATCACAGGGGAGTTCCATGTAATAAGCTTAAACGTCAGGGGAGGTAAGTGTAATTATCCCTCTAAAATATGTTATATCATTAGATGATCCATGAACAACCGGTAATAACCATCGGCTAACAAAACTACTAAAAACAACGAAAGATAGTTTTTTCTTTGCCTCCTCTAGGGCTCATCGAGATCAACCCACGTGATCAAATTTAGATGAAAAGTATTTAAATCCTATAATGTGATCCGAAGCCTAATAGGAACAAACTAGCATGAATTAAAAGCATAACATGCAACCACGAATTATATGAACAACACGACTTCATGAGTCACAAATCAGTTTTCCATATGTAAAATCACAAGTTTTCATATAATCCTATAACGTCCAACAGTTTAAAAAAATATAAACAAAATGTTATTTTTCAACCAGGTTCACACAACTCACACTGATCCATATGTACCGACTCTGTCGCACTGGGAATAAAGGTAATAACAATAAACTCTCGCCTATTAACCTAGGTCATGGGCATCCAATGATCTGCTAGGTAATGACAAGTTCTATACGGAGATATAACAATAAACGCCTCCCAATAGGGTAACCACTTCATTTACGGGGTTTAATCCAAAGGAACAAAGTACTTGCGCAAAGTTTTCAAACATTCACCGAGTAGCAATGTCGGCCCAAATACACACATTGTTACTATACATCTATAGGATCATTAAAAACACGTAGCTCAACTACGAAAACTTTTGTAAATACACACCGTTAGATACAAAAATGTCGAACGGCATTCGACCATATCATCCATTTAACTATTTAACCATGGAGACTAACCAACATTTTAAAAAAAATTTCACCATTCCAAGGCTCAACCCCAAAGGTTAGCTCCAAACCTCCAAAACTAGGTTTTCACAAGTTTTACATAAATCTATTAGGTTTTCAAAACTCATCTTTTCGAAATAACGAACACACACACGTCCACCAACTTTGTAATAAACCAAAAAAATGCACAACATACTTTTTATCCACCTAGACTTGGTTCAAACACAATGTTCAACATTTCAAAGTATTTTACAACAGTGAAAATTCATATAATTTTTTTGGGTAATAATTTTTTTTGGGGTAATAAATACATATAATTGCATACAACATACTTTTAATGCAAGTGAGCCTAAAATCCTACCTCGTAGATCAAAAAACTCGAAGCTTAACACACCGACGAGAAACTAAAGTTGCGAAAATGAGTTTTTGTTCAGTTAAACGCGAAACCCACGGTGAGGACATCAAGAATTCGATATCCGAATGCCAAGATCTAAGCTCGAACCAAACCAAAAGCTGGAGAAAATGTAGAGAACTAGGTCTTTCTTAAGAGAAAAAAAGGGAAGCTTGTTCAACAAGCGTGGTTAAAAAACCTAAACAATGAGCTGTCTTATAAACAACTTATGCAAACAGACCACTCGAGTAATCTAAAGACCGATCTAGCGATCTTGTACCAAAAGCAACAACATTGCTACAACGCCCAAGTAGAATCGGGATTGAAACGCACATGCATATCTAGGTTAACATATGCATAAAACACAATAAAACATGCTTTCCTATAACGATTAAAATGATAACTAACACATTGCATAAATACATCACAAAATTAAAGGGAATTGGGTCTCATAACTCTTCTCCCTTAAGGAATTTTGCCCCCGAAATTCAACACTGGATCTCAAGCCAACCACCTCATCATCGACTACCAACACTCTCCGATACAAAGCTTTGCAATACCGCACAACAGCAAAGATACTGACGCAGCTCAACCCACAAGAGTGATGTCCCATGCCACAACCATGTTCCCGAAGGATAAACATCTATACTGATTGCTTCCTCACACAGGGTCTTCTTAATGCTACAGTCATCCAAATATCGTCGGACCGAAATCCAACATACACTACCGATGCATCGAAGCATATCCCCACTAAATGCCACAAACTCAAGCGATAAAATGAATAGCACGAAGTTAATTCGCAACCAAAACTTGTCCCAAACACTCTTTACTTCAAATCATAAGGACTACCACCCTCATTTGTATTGCCACAAACTAGATCATCCACATATCAAAATACGCACCTATGGCCATTCTCGTAAGCCCTAACACACGTTGTCAAACTCTGACACTACTCACAGGGACTCACACGGCCTCATATCCAAGATCTTGTTCAAATCTTTACAATCTGTGATGACTGTAAACTCGAAACCACATCGTCATTCTATGTATGTTAGAAATTCCATAACTGAAGTTGAGAAGATGCTCATTCCGAGCAAATACAACAAACATCAGGTTCCAAAGAAAGGAACTAATTCAATTCACCAAACACTCCAAAGAACACATTCCCTTCTCATGAGTTACCAACATTCCATTTGAACCTTTACCCTCTATAAATTCTCAATCGGATCCTCAATCGTGAACCACAACTCTTACCTTGTAGAAATACTAGGTGTCGCGTCATTGTCAAGGCCAAGATTCCAACCTGGCATCACAACCATTCAAATCAATACCATTTCATGAACCCAAAGAGTCACTTAGACCAGGTATGCCACAGTCACAAAACATTTCATGGGTATACACTTACCTATGCAAACCCATTCACATTTCCCGTTACCATAGCACATATGTACCCCACATTTCATTGTCGAACCTCTAACCCTTAGTCTACTAGTCAACCACTAATCAATCATAATCGCCTCCATCTGGCATCAACCCGAACTCATAACACATACATTGGTCCCTCGAATCCACAACATATCGCAATGAGTCGAATACTGAAGTTTAGGACATCATCAACCATTTCGCTCGTTAACACCTGCATACACATTCGCCTAATTCTTTTACATCCGTACCGCACGTATAGTAATTCTCCATTAGTTAGCAACACATGATTCTCTGATCCTTCACCAACGCCATTCAACCCATTCATACCTTTTGCACCAAGTAACCAACTAAGAACCGTCACTCGTACTTAACAATTCCTTCTTATATACAACTCATCATGGCATTTTTGTTGCAAACCAAACAATTACATAGGCCCCAATAGGCCACACCGACAAAGGCTTCTCAAACATCAAATTCTTTCTGACTTATATCTTACCACGTTCTCTTAATAACCTCAACTCAATTTTCTATGATTTGAATCCTTACCACATTCTTGAGAACACCATCTGAACAAACGGGTTTATCAAAACACATTTCTCATCACGAGTGGACAACCGACCATCAACTCTAAAAAATTTGAGTAGTTTGAAATGCCAAAGAAGAACGAAAATCATGACTCACAAAAAGTCCATCTGAAACTCACCACGTCAACAACCCAGTTACAAAGGTTTCAACAAAAATCTTACTCTAACAAGAGCTAAGGATATCAACATTTTTTTTGGATAATTAATTGTAATATAAAAGAAAGAAAAGAATTACAAGGTTCTAAGAGGCATACCCCAGGAGATTACATGAGGCAAGAAAGAAAACCCACCTATAACAGAAAAACACCCACCCACACTCAAAACGGGGGCAAAACCAAGATATAAACCCACATTACATACCGAAAAAAAATAGCCCACCACCAGGCCAGAGCTCTTTTTCTTCTTCTTTATATAGTTTCCCCCCTTAGCACCAAATTTTTGCTGGACTGTGGAGGGGAATTCAACTGAACCTCCATCGATGGGAGAACCACCCGCATCACCCGCATCTTCTGCCCTATCTCCCACGTTTGTGTGCATAGATAAGGCTAGAGAAGAAGTGACCTCAAAGCAACCTGGATCCGTAGAAGTACAGATGCTAGGGAGATGACTAGGACGAACACTATCTATCTAATTGCATTGTGTCTGCATCTCAATAGCGGTAACTACTTCATGTTGGTTAGAGGGTCGCCCCAAACAAGGACCCTTCACTAGAGTTGCCCCACACGGTTGGGCTTTAGACAAAGGCTTCATCTTTTCCATTGTAACATCTCCCAGCCTCTTGACTTTACTTTTACCAACTTCAATCCACTCAGCTTGAACCTTGGTTATCTCTACACTTACCTTGTGCACGGAATGGCAACACTTACTACTATCATGCCCCAAAGGCCTTGCAGGTGACGCAGATAGCTGGAAGCCCATGGAATTCTACGCGAATAGGGATAACTTCACCTTCACACCTAATGGAGATCTCATGCTGCAGCGGTTGAGCTGCATCTATTTCTATACAAACTCTAGCATAAGAAATACGTTGTTTTAAGTCCGTAGCCCAATCCAAAAATAGGGAAACTCCTAGAACACTAGCAATTCTACTTAAACATTACGCATTCCAAAATTCCGACGGCAAATCATGAAGCTTGACCCACACTGGAATCATTGACATAGCCTCCTTGGTTAAAAGGAACCATTTCCTCAATTTTTTTAGGATAAGGAGCTTCCCTGAAATGTGCCAAGGCCCTCTCTCGAGACCTCTTTCCAAAGCTTCCATACAGTTGAATTTAAAGAAATAAAAATCCTTGTTATTACCATATACTTCGGTCAAGCCTTCTTGGTTCCATAGAGTTCGAGCCGTAGCCCTAACCAACGCAAAAGGCATGGTAGTTTCCTGGAAGTATCCCACTAGGCAAGGCTCCCATTCCTGAGAATCGACCAAGTCCCCCCAATATCCACAATAATTCCTTTTTTAGTATCAACATGAGCAATATATTCCAGACAGGTTCCTGAAGAACATTGGGTAGTCAACAAAGATGCCCAGGTTCGGCTTAGCATTTTATCAAACACTTGGAGTGCACCTGGAAGCTCAGCACCTTCACTTTTCGACAAGGACTGAGATTCCAGAGTGCTATTGCCTGGAGCACACCTCACTTGGTAGGCACCTCGCCCACGGGATCCTCCCTTAGACCCCGGGTGAGCCACACCCCTAGGAAAATTAGTATGAAACTCTCTCTGCAAAACCACCTCATGAATGACAGTGCAGTTTGTCTGCTATTTCCGATGATTAAGATCCTCGGTTAATCTGTTAATCCTAACATTCACATTATCCTGAGCATCTTGAGCCCCATTCACAACAAGTGTTGATTGGTAGGAGGAAGTCGAACCTGGGAATGGCAGAGAAGGCTTGGTTGGCTGTCCTCCATTAAGAAACTCCAGCCGTGTTTCAATAGTCGCTAGCTGATCCTTGCCAAGAGGGCTAATCCCGTTCCGAGCTTGATTCAAGGCCTCGACAGCTACCTTCTCAAAACCTTGGAAAATTCTTTCTTGAACCTCACTGTCTGGGTCTGGGAGCAGAGCATCACACCACGGCATGACCGTTGCATCAACCTGTATCGCCAAAGAGGAAGCGACGAGTAGAGAAAACCTAGCGCGACGCAGATGTGCACTTAACGTCGTCGGCACACGTTGTCCAAAAGGAGGGCTCGGGGCACTGGGAGACCTCTCTGTATGAACTCGTGGAGCTGAATTGGTGGGTATCACATCTGGCCGACATCAACATTCCCATACATCTCAACACAAACTCCCTCCTCAAAAAGGAAATGTGTTCTAGGTCTACCAACCCACCCAATATTTCAAGGAACACAACCCGAAATGGTTCAATCATTATACATAATAAGTCATATTCCGACTAGGTTACCATGGCCCATGATGCTTACTACACTCATATGTACTCTTTTACGATCTTCCACCGTAGGACAAAACTAACCCAATAATGCAATTCTTTACGATCTTCTACCATGGGAGCAATTGGATCCCAGATCATACACGTAGACGCTATACATCTAGAATAGCACATAGCCAGGCATAACATTTAAACACATATATTCATCAACCACCTGTTGAAACTACGAGAAATTAGTTATACAATCACCCAATCACAGTGATACAAGTTCCTAACGCACAACTCAAAGGACCACAACACTGATACAAGATCCACAGAGATTTTCACATTCTCAAAAAACTATTGAAGTTCGAAATAATCAAAGATCCCGACATCTACATTCAACCAGGATAAAATAGCTCACACCTAATAACCATCCATAAGGTAGCTCTCTCTCTGCCTAGAGAAAAGAAAAGGTCAACCAGAAACTATCACTCAACACATTGTACTCTCAGTACCCATCAAATACTCCGTTCAAAAGAGCACAACTGATCTAATGTTTTGTTAACATCGACCACCACCATACAAATGTTTTCGGCCCCAATCATGATAATCATACCATTCGTCACACTAAGTCCTCAAATTCATGCCCCATTCATACACCTTAAATACTATTAACTTCCTTATACCCCATACAACGCATTCCATAGGATTTCAAGCTCGCCACTAGGTATACGTGGAGGCATAACCCTCAACACTCCCACTACACCAAGGCCTCACCTCACAGGTTGCGCTTCACGAACCTGACTCCCAACCGATAAACAACAACCAAGCTACATGCTCGAGCCCACTATTTAGGCAAACCCACAAATAAAGCGCACGACGCTTAATTGACGGCAACCCAATTTGAGACCTCTCACCTAGAGTTACCCATAACTCCCACGACTGTACAAACATCATCCACACTTTTCGAGCATAAGAACGACTACATACAATTCAGATTCATGATTTTTGCCTATCAACCCAAGGCAACCCAAACCATACGGCCCGCTGTTGAACTAGACCACTCTACATTTCATTCTCAAGGGCAAAACATAACCACCCCCAACTCTAGAGTTAAACACAAACAACCTCTATTCTATGAATAAACGTCTCACTTTATCCAGGCACACCCCTGTATTCACACCCATGTGTTCACCCAACACAGTTCTCAACCACGTTCTCCAAACCACGAGGACAATGATCAAATCACAAGCCTTTACTTTTATGAAATTCCTAAGGGACTAATACTCGTCCCATACTAGAATCGTAACCCAAACCAACACACATTCCAACACATTTGTGACTTCACGGTTAATCCACCGAACACATCTCTGAGCTTATGCACCCATAATTTAACTCTCGGATCCCAATAAGGAACACGGCTTTCACAGCTATAAGGTATCACTTTGACTACTAACAATACCCCACATGCAAGGGATAACCCCCAGAACCCCATTTTTGTTCTGCACTTTCAAAATACGCTAGGCCAGAGATTACAACGCTCCCATTCACTATGTTTGTAATGACCCTGCTCGGACCCTAGTACTAGTGATAGATAGTCCACACGGCTATAGAGTACGAACGAGATTCAAAACCCTAATTCAAATCGAAAATTCTAAGTTCAGCCCAAAAACCCAAAAAAAGTCCAAAACTTAGGCAACAAAATCTTAACACCCAGAGAGTCTCCCAACATTCTAAATGAAGTAACTATCATGAAATAATGAGTTAAAAATCAAAATATCCTCATAAATAGGGTAAAATGACCACTTAACCCCGAATATAGCATAAAATTTTAAAATTTTAAAATTTGACACATAGATACCCTAAATCAAGTATTTAAGTATAATTAAGTAGAAAGGACAAAATAACATAAAAATGATAAAATTACCCCTTAGAGGCCGACCACCGAGGGAAGAGTGCAAAAAAGTACCTTATTGCTTTTTTTTAGCTTAAAGTGATGAGAAATTATTAAATTAAGCATTATAATGATCCAATACTAGTTGAACAAGTAATATACATAATAATATAGTGTTATACGTCAACAAAAGAAAACAAATCATTGTTGAAGTTTATATACAACAAAATAAGTCAAAAAGTCATATATTGCCAAAATAACTTAATTTGACTGAAAATACTACATCTATTTAATCAATTGTTTTGAAAATTATGATAATACATGAAAATACTATATTTACCATAAACATACTAAAATAATAGGTCTCAATAGGAAAAGATACTAAAAAGATACATCAAATTAACTTTTAATGCATTTTCTTGCACAAAAGGGAACGCAAACCGATGCAAAATCCCTTTATTGATGTGGGGTCAAGTTTTTATCCCCCAAATAGCCTCCTAGCTGTATTTCCTTTCCCCATATCGGATGTATATGCTTCGAAACTTGCACCATGTCAATTCATATCAAATCAACCCATGTGAAGTGTAAGGAAAAAAGAGAAGAAAGTACTCAAAATTATTTTCTGTTCCCTAGCCTTCTCCTAGATAAACCAAGCCAAACACCCTCCCTCTCCCTTTCATATTTCATCCATATAGAGAGAGAAAACCAAATTTGTGTATTCTTGAAGTGTTATACAAGTTTGAGGGAGAAAAAGAAGGAGAAGAAGAATAAGGAGCCAAGGAGAAGCAAGAGGTGTTTTCCTAAAGCTAAGTCCTTTCATACCACCATCCCTTGAGCCCTCAAATAAGTAAGTAAAATTTCTAAACATTATGTCTAATATTCCTCAAAATATCCCCCAACACATCCCTTTAAACACTCTTAAAATCAAGAACCAAAATCAAATCGAAAAGGCGTCGTAGTTAGAAATTTGGGGCTATTATGTTTGTAGGTGACATGAGATGTTGTTGTATATTGTTATCTTTGAGTTTAATGACTTCTAAGTGTGCTGGAGCCTTGATATTAATGTCTAAAACACAAGCATGCACAGAAATGCAACAAAAACTTAACATGACATAAATAGAAGACTTGGACCCTAAGAGACTTGATTTTTGAGAATATAAATGTTTTTGAGTTGAACTTTGGAACGTCATAACTCAACGTAAAAAATTCATCTATGCATGTTCATTATGTCCAGATTTATATTTTTGTGTTATCGTACATCAAAAGTTGGTTTCAATAAATAGGAAGCGGGAAAAAAATGTGAGCGCTATAGTAACTAGGTGCGAATTTCAGTGAGAGTGAAGGTGCGTTTTCACTTCGTGCTAGGGTTCTTCTCTAACATTGAAGATGAAGACTGAATATTATTGTATGGCTTCGAATCAGTATCTAGGTAAGGGTTTAGTGCTTAGTGAGATGATTGCTAAGCAGCGAATTCAATCGGACAACAATCGTATCCATGTGAACTCTATGAAGATCTCTCAGACGCAGTTTGCGAGCACCGAAGTGGCAAAAATCTATGGGGTTCCTGCTACACGAAACCAGGGGAAGGGTTGTGTGTCGGCTGTTTCTAAGGTTGGGGTTCCCTCTCACGCTAGGGTTTCAATGGAGAACCAGGAGGTTAGGACCCCTTTACGGCTTGGTCAAAGGGACGATGTGATGGGTATCTCAAGTTCAGTGGGTTCACCTCTTGCTCAATAATTCTAGCCTAGGGTAACTCCTCAAGCTCGGGACCAGGTATCAGAGCCGGTCTTGGAGTTAGCTAGGGTGAAATCTCAAGTACCCAACGGCACATTCAGTCTGGTTGGCGATGGTATTGAAGCTTCGTCTAGCTCTCTTTCAGTTGAGGCAAACAATTATTTTGAAAGAGTTGCTATTGAGGCATTGAACCGAGCTCGGAAAGGTTTGAGCCCTCTCAGCACGGGACGTATAGCAGCCATTAAGGCTAAATTGGGTAGCTTCCATGGTGATCACACAGCGCCAGGGGATACTAATCCAATACCAGGTATGGACATTTTTTATTCATGTTCTAGTGTTGTTGCTCCTTGTGGGCCAGGGAACCGTGGAGGTTTCCGTGGACGAGGTACCCTGTATAGTAGAGATCGTTTGGGTAGTGGATTTGGTATATTCCAATTCGGACATTGAACATGTGGGAGAAGGGCATAATTCTGCACATGCTGTGCTTGATAAAAAGCCCAGCCCGCCTCAGGTTAATATCTGGGCATCTTTGTTGACAAACCATAGCCTCTCTAGCTCCTTCCTTGAGTACATTAAAGTAAGGAATCCATAGCATGAAGCTTATGTTGATATTGGTAGTGAATTTATCGATGATAAGGAGTGGGAAGCATGCCTTGTAGGTTATTTCCTAGATGTAAACCTGGCCTTTGCTTTGGTCAGGGAAACAGCTAAGACCTTATGGTCTCAATTCGGGTTAACTGATGTCTTTGGTAATGATAAAGGTTTTTACTTCTTTAAATTTCAAAGTAGGGAGGCTATGGAAAGTGTGTTAGAAAGGGGTCATTGGCATTTCTCGGGTAAACTCCTTGTCCTTAAATGATGGAGACGTTGTCTATGTTTATCGAAGGAGGCCATGGCTAAGATTCCAGTGTGGGTCAAACTCCATGACTTGCCATTAGAATTTTGGAATGCGCAGTGCTTAAGAAGAATTGCTAGTGTTTTGGGTGTACTTTTGTTCTTGGATCGGGCTACAGAATCTAAGCTTATATTTCCTATGCTCGAGTTTGTGTTGAGATTGATGCAGCTACTCCTTTGAAGCATGAGATCCTCATTAGATGTGACGGGGAATCTTTTACTAGTCGTGTGGAATTTCAAGGTCTTCTTGACATATGTTCGAATTGTCATGTTTTTTATCACGATAATAGTAAGTGTAAACTTACTATGCAGTCCGTGCAAAAGGCAAGTGTAGAGACTCCTAAGGTTCAAGCTAAATGGATTGAAGTCGGTAACGGGAAAGATGGCCATGGTGAGTGGATTCAAGTTGGGAATCAAAGAATTTTCACCCATGATAAACTGGGTACTGGAACTTCTAGCCCTCTGGTCGCAGTGGAGAGAACAAGAATTGAGAAAGTCTCGGCCCCGTCGGTTGTTTTTGATGGGGCAGAGAGGCCCCGAGATGACGCACCTATAGTGGAATTTACATCGGCAACCGAGGTGGGCGATAGGGAGCAAAGGGTAGATGTAGCTTTGAAATTTTCAAATTTAGTAGAGAGAGGTGATAGGGAGCAGGAGGCAAATGTAACTCCTATTTCAAACTCCTTCAGTTTGCTTGTGCGTAAGAAAAAGGAAAAGAAAAATAGTGAGGATAAGAATTTGGGGTCTCTGGTTGATGGAGAGAGTAAGCAGGCTAAGCAGTCTAGTGGTAAGAAAAAGAACAAATGATCTTTTGGTCCCGCAGGTTGGTAGCTCTTCCCAGCGGGGTTTGGGTGTATTTCTTCCTCGCGGTTTGTGCGTGGGGTATGTGGCTTTTGTTATTGTTTGTTCTGTTTGGTTATTGATGTAATCCCCTGGGGTATACCCCTTGGAAACATGTAATTTTTTCTTTTTTTATGTTACAATTAATTATCCAAAAAAAAGTTGGTTTCAACTCATTTTCATAAGTAGAACTCGAAATATTACAATTTTATCAAATTGTGACATTTTTCGACTAGTCAACACTATCGATTTGAAAACCCTTGTTTAAAGTAAGCTCCGAACTTTGATCAAATCGTGAAAGTTGTAGATAACATGTATATCTATCTACGCACCAAAAAAGAGCACAAACGTTTGAGTTTGGCGGCTAATAGAATCTATTTTCTAAAACGGCCAAAATGTCTAACTTCTTTCAAATAACTACCCTTGGCTCTAACATAAAACTTGTAGGGGACTTGCTGAACTAGAACATGCTCAAAATGGACTCATTTGGACTATATATGATACCCCAAAGCCGAGACGAACAGAAGCATATTTTTGGTAAAATCTTGAGAAAAGTGCTGAACTGTTTTTGCTTATGATGTTTTGTTCACCCTTTTGCCTTAGGTATTGGCCTTGGTGTTAAACATGAGAGTTGTAAGAAATATTTTTATCTAAATGGTGTTTAAAAATCATAGCTTGATTCCAAGTCTAGATACTCCAAAAGCCTGTTGCCCATTTTAATTTAATACTCGATTTTGGTTTTAAAAGTTGTTAAGTGTGAATTGAGTACCCTATGCTATGAGACCCGAGTTTTTGTATGATGATCGATTTGAATTAGTTAATTGGTATTTCTAAGTGAATGTATGATGATTTAGAACTCATGCTATCATGTTGAATCATATGTTGAGAATTGGAACTTGAGCTTCACGTTCTTGTACCTTATGCTTTGCGCATTATATCATAAATCTTGCCATGCTAGTTGATGCCATACTATTTATGGTTGTGGTTGAGATCCATACCATACATCATTGACGTTGTCACTTGCATCCTGGAATATTGGAGTCCATCTGTGCAAACCGTTGTCAGGATGGGCTGTATTGAGATTGTCGTTCTTGATTCTAAGTCTAGGACGTTCCTGGTTGCCATTTTCGAAAATGTTTTGGGATGAATTCCCCTCAAACACCCTCGGCGTGTCCCCGGTGTTTGAAATGGTTTATCATGAATATTGTTAGGCACTATGGGTTCGTCGCTAGCACTTTGGTTTTGATGTCTCTTTGATTCCGTCACTCTTTGAGTTATGGTTGTATTATAGAAGTGGTGTCGATGTAGGAAAATTGGGTAATTTCGGAGAGAGCCTAATTCGGCAGACCTAATCCTACTCTGGTGGTAATTTTGGAGAAGAGCTCAATTATGGCGGACCTAAACCCCATTGCCACGATGTTTTGAAGGGTAATTTCGGAGAGAGCCTAATTTGGCGGACCTAATCCCTCTACGGTGGTAACTTCGGAGAATAGCCCAATTATGGCTGCCCTAAATTCGTCATCTCTTGATACTTTGTATAATGTGAAATGTCGCTTGAATTTTTTTGATTATCTCTTGGACTTTAGGTTGATGCTAAACGAGCATTCTTATTATTCTTAAGGTGGGTTTTGTGTGCATACAATTTGGCTAGAGGATTTGGAATAAAGATGTAACTGGTTACCCCATGCCATTGCCATTGAGTAAAACGGCTAAGCTATGTTGCCAAGGCGAGCGTTTACCTTTCGCAACGAGGCAATGATAGATTTGGTGATTAATTACCCTTGAAAGTTCACTCTGGTGATCCTAGTATGGAATTCCTGTTATAATCTGGGTGCATGTTGGGTTGGACATCTGCATTTTATACACGGCATCTCATGTACGCATGCTTATTGACTTATCTGCTATTCTGTCATAAATTTCTATCTCCTTGACTGTAAACTGTACTAGGTGTTATATGGTATGCGTCGTGGTGAATTTTGTGCAGTGAAATTAATTAAAAGGTTAGAGTGTTTTCCTTCTGGGCCTTGGCTCATGGCATTTGTGCCACAAGTGAGTAGGAGGAGTTCTTGGAGAAAGTTAGCCCAGATGGAGAAGAAGAGTTTGGAGAACATAGTGAGTTCCAAGAGCACGTGGATTCTGCTGATGCATTATGAGGAGTTGAGACCTCTGCTTTTGTTATTATATTCAGTTCTCTCGTGCTTAGTGTAATTTTTAAAATTTCTTGGTGGAACTGTGATAGTTAAGTACTTTGATTGGTTCAAAACTCCTTTATAATGTAGTAACTAACGTATGTAAATATGAATGAATGATTAGAATATCTCTTTATTTATATTTATGTATGTCCCGATGTACCCAGAGGATAGGGGCACCACAGTAGGTATTAGAGCCCAGGTTTTGTGAACCTTCAGGCATTGGGTTATGGGATACTACGAGTCATGTAGCGTTGAAGCTCTGTAGAGTATCTATATCATTAAATAATCACTTATAATTCTAAAAACATAAAATCCATACCTTAAGTTTCTCTTCCTAATCGTCTCTCATCTTAGGATGGCGTCCGACGCAGAACCGGCTGGAATACCATGGACAACACCTGAATCAGAAGACTTGGACCTTGAGGAAGAACCCGTTGAAGAACAAGACCTGATAGACGTATTTTCTTTGGCATGGATGTTCCTAGATGAGTTGCCAGTTCATAAAGGAGAAGAGGCCGGGGAAGCAGGAGCAGACGAAGAACCAGATGAGGCAGGAAACGAGGATGATGTTGAGGTGAAGGATGAGGAGGAACCTGAGGACGATGACAGTGAGAACGAGGAGCGATCCATCGCTTTCTTTTATGATCCATTAGAGGCACTGCCACCGGAGACGGACGATGATGAAGCAATAGACGTAATGATCTACTTGAGCTGCCAAGAATACCGTAAGGACTTTCGTGTTGAAGAATGGGTGTATGCAAGAGTTTTTCGAGAAAGGACGTGGAAATGGAAAAAGTCAAAGTCTTTCCCGTGGTATATGGGTCCATTATGAGTGTTGGAGTTTGGAGTGAGGTGACGAGACCATCTATTGTTTGAAGGTACCATCGGGATTCAAAGAACTATTAGGGGATAGGATGGGTGCAAGGTGGATGCAAACACAGAAACCAAGAGATAAGAGAGGAATCATCAAACCGCGCGATCAAGCAATTGACTTTAACAATTCAAAAATATACCTGGAGGTACCAATAGCCATAATCAACAGGGCTCGTATGGGACCAGAGGGCTTTGGGCACATGAAAGTGCAGTGGCGCTGCTACGGTGTCTATGAGGCAACATGGGAGCGTGACTCAATTATCTGCTACTTCTCTCCGCATCTGTTCGTCTACGCTTTAGTGCGATGGGCGTTGTATCTTTTTCTTCGTTGGATGTTGTACATGTGTTCTGTGAACTTTTAAAAACTAATACACCAGTTATGTGATTAGAATGAAATGCAAATATTTGTTGTTGAATTCTTCATAAGCTATCTCATAATCCCAAATTAAGTTCCACAAGACCCCAAATCATGAAAACACTCAAGAATTGATACAACCCCCAAATCTCAACATTCTCTTAAGTTGGCTGATAGACAACTGAACCACCGGCAATCTATCGAACCCCTAGATGGGGAAACACCCGGGCTAGCCTAAATTTTACGAAAGCCACCATTAGAACTCCACAACTATATCACTATGAGTTCCTTTCTCAACCCTTTATGACAACTCTCGTACCCGATTGAAGCCATTTACGTGTTCTCCCTCCTAATAACACCGGTTTTGAACGTTTGATATTGGTGAAGTCTTTTACCCTCATACAATTCTCCCGATCCTAATACCGCACTTTTGTGTAGTAGTTTCATGAATTCTTTGTTTGCTCACAAAATCTCAACTTGGAAAGTCAACTTGAATGCTTGAATTGAAGTACGTTAGGCCAACGTAACTTCAGGACAAATATCTAGTTTGGTTACCCGTTGCTTAAAGATATCTTTTGTCAATATATGACGTTGCACAGATTAGTCCCGAGAACATTCCCTTTGTAATCTTTATTAGTTGTTTAACTGTTATGTCGAATGCATCTGAGCCTTAATGAACCTCTCAATCTGGGTCAACAATGATTGCCTTAGCCTTGACCCATTGCCCTAATCCAACCTATCTTTCAACCATCTGGGTTCCACCCTAAGATGTTCTAACCCCGCACATGTTTTTTTATTGTTGCCCTTCAAAGCCTTGCCCCATAAATCTAGGTGTAATAATGATCGTCAGTAATACCTAACTATTTTTTCAATGGCCCCGACAAATAAGACTATACCATCAGCAATCTAAAGTTATAAATGACAGCTTCACACCAAAGGATTCGCGACACCACCATATGGCACAATTCAAACTTCTCTAGATTAGTTCATAGCTGACCCACCCGTCCAATAAACCGAGAAGCAAAAGATTCATACTGGTCGTAAGAAAGTCATAACCTTAGTAAAAAACGAGAAACAACGTCAAACTCATGATAACCTTAGTACGCTACCAAAGGAAGTACGTCTATATACATCGATATTCATGCCGGCCTTCCCACTGAAGTGTTAGAGTTTGAATTTTTGCTATCACTATCAAAGAATGAAGAATCTTGATCACAACAATGAACGTTTGAAGCCTGATGAAGAATTAACCACCAAGTCACAATGGATCACATGACTAGGTAAGTATCGCAACCATACCTATTATCATGATCGTTTTACCATAGAATGACCAACCACCTAAGAAAACGATCTAGTTATTGGAAGTGACATTCAAACCCAACGTACTAGCACGCCAAGAACAAATGGCAGAGGCCAAGAGGAACAGAATAACCTTTGGAAAGACCAGAGAGAAAATAGAAGAATATGATTACAGATTTCGTTATCAGGATTATCAAGATCACCTTAAAGACCGGTAACTCTCAGTTAAATAATTCTAGGACTTGGGTGCCAAGGAGTTTGTGAAAATAGTGAGTCCCATTGGTGCTGAAGATTGTTTGAAGGGTGGAGTGCGCATTTTAGACAGACTAAGTTATTCTCACGGTAGGTTCTTAAAGTATCGATTTGTATTCATTTAGCGTATAGACTGTGTAACTGTTATGGAGTGGTATTCGATTTCCATTGTAGTGCTGATCTGAGTCGCAAGAAAGTTGCATTCGAAAACCTTTTATGATGTGACCCGTTAGAGAAAGTTTATTTAGATTGGTGAGTAGATGTTGTTGGTATAGATAAGAAATTTTCTTGTGAGAGCATGTGAACTCTATGTATGAGAAGTTGATGGGTGATATAATTTTGTTGTTTCTGGTGGAGTTGCGTAGCAACTCAATGTGAGTACGTGGAAGGAATTAGTGTTTGGATGAGGAGAGTGGAAGCATAAGTAGATTATACGAGTTCATGGGTATGATTTTTGTAATTGTCCTTGAGCATATCGAGTGTCTTGGTAGAATGTGGGTATGAAAAAATAATTAAAGTACGAAAATGGTTCTTGGTTCTATTGTGTGGCATAAAAGGTGTAAAGGGATTGAGTGATGATGTTAAGAGACTTTATAATCATGAATTAGTACTGTTCAGTTAAAGGATTGTAAGGTGAATAGTACGTACGTGAAAGAAATATGTGACGAGGTTGTGACTAGATTCATATGGGTAAGCATATACTTGAGAAGCATTTAGTCTGTGTGGTATGTTTAGCCCTAGTGACTGACTCATTAAG